>JAVJGJ010000034.1:19134503-19145053 GCA_035590215.1 Microhierax caerulescens
CTCTGCTTTCCAGTGCCCCACACAGCCCCAAGCCTCCCTCCCCCCCCCCCCCCCCCAGCAGCACCCATCTCCTCTACCATACCACATCATGAAGTTTCTGCGTTGCTTTATATCAGCTGCAATTTTATACCAACAAAGTGATTTTACGATCCTATCATATTTATGAATCACTTCACACACTTCTGGGGTGAAACACAAACTATTTAACATTGCATAGCAAGCTACATAATTGTTCACAAAATGAAATCAAGGAGTCTGTATCTAATTAAAAGTACATGGGGAATGTACTGTAAGCAGAAGGTACTGTAATTACCTTGTTTCGATGCAAATGTACCCAGTAATGAGAACAGTGTAAGCAAAGTATCTAGCCTTTAACTTCAGGGGGACACAGGTGAAGCTAGAAACACTTCTGATGATACTACACATGTAAACACAAGAACTCCCCATCAAATGAAATTCATACTACAAAACTCTCAGATGTTTGACTTTTAAATGGGAAAACTCAGTCAAAACTCCACCCTTTAACATGTTAACGCATTAACTGTGTGTCTGTGGGGCTTTTCCAGGTATTGCAAACTAAAAAGCAGTTGCAAAATGCCAAACACAAAAATCATCACCAAACCCATCAATAAAAACTCTACTTCTATTATCAGATTTTACTTTATGTCTTTGAGAAAGTGTGCATGTGATGAAATGAGTAGAAACTTCTGAAGTACAGAACTGCAACACACATTTTATTTTTTTCACTTTACCCAGACATAATCGCTCGTAATTTAACATGGTTTACATGAAGAAATGCTCATGTATAACAACTTATTAGCTCCACAAATGTAATGGTATGTTTAACAAGATCCCAGAGCTTTCCTTCCTCAGTCGGTGCACAGTTAGCATTTGGCCTCTTTTCTTGCACACCGGCATCTTCTCTGTTTGACGTGGGAGACCCGGCAGGACTTTGCCAGGTCCCCTGAGAACAGGCTCGCTCATGGAGCATTGATTCCTGACTTTTAGCTCCTTGCCGAAACAACAGGGAAACTCCAATAAATATATTAAGATCTAAAAATTCCAAACAACTAAACATAGTTGTAGATAAATTGGGCACAAGAGCATCTGCTGAGTGATTCCCCACCAAGTTTAAACACGCTGTTCCACAGAAATCCATCCTTGCTTGAAGCCGCATGTTCCTTTACTCACAACTTACCTGACATATCAGGATTTACATTCATTAAGCTATGGCATAACCTTATCAATGTTTAATTTCTATTTGATTTGAGCGGGATTTATGTACATGTCAACTCCTGCAATATGACTGAAGTACACAGAAAAAAATTTAGAAGGAAATGAAGGAATAAGATTTATTTGAAAGTTCAAATCACACTGACTTGCCAAGCCATAAAGACAGGGGCACAAGGAAGTAAAGACCCCAAGAAAATAAATAAATAGATTTTTGTAAAAAATCAACACATTACCTATAATTGGTATAATTAAAAAGTAAATTTTTCTCCCATTCACCTCCACACTAGTACGAACACAGTTTTATTATAAAGAAAACTGGAATGAGGCATAAGAAATAGTGCTATCTCCAACATGACAAAGTATGTGCTCTTCAGATTTCTCAAGATGTCTATGTACATAAATGTGTAACTAAGGGGTGATTTGGTGAGTATGTATCTCCACTGAGGCTTCTTTCTTGTTATATATGTATCTGTGGTGAATCCTATATGGAACAGATGGAAAAGGCTACAGACGTGGCTAAGCTGGGATGTGTTCTTTAAGATGAGAAAAAAATACCTTAATTGCACTTTGCTATTTAAGAAAGCATTTTATCAACAGAATAGAGAAAATTAACTTTGTAGAACATTTAAACACTTCCCTACAAAGGAGAACAACAACAAAAAAATTAAACAAAAGGTAAGCCGTTAAATTTATAGAGTCTGTGCAGACCTAGTGCTAGATGTTTGTTCCACACTTTGGTTCTCGCTTCTGCATTGAGACCTCAAAAGCAAGTGCCTGCAAGCGCTTCTTTTTCAATGTATGTGATCTGTCTCACAGTCACTGGGTAAGGTTTACTGCAAGATTTGGACTGTCCACAGACACACCACAGCTCAGAGAATGCCGATTAAGTGGTGGTTTGCAGTATCTGATCACAAGAGCTGAGTTTGCCCTGAAGTAGGAAAAAAGGCTGCCAAGCATTAGCCGCATACATTAGAAGCAAGGAGATACTACTGCTACACCCAGCAACTATAATTTATGAGATGTGAAAGAATAAAGTAGATAAAATGAATATCCAGAGGATAACGAGCATAGAATGAAAATACAAGATTTCACTGAAACATTAGCATTTTTCAATTTGCAATATTTAAGTAAAGCATGATAAATAATTTCAACATTGTGTTGTTACCAAGCCCGCTGATGGCTGGACACAGCAGCTGTATGAACTGTTCTAGAGCATCTGACTGTAATGGCAAACTTCACTTCTGAAGTTATAGTGCAAAAATAATAATAAATCCAAACAATCTAATTAGCTCACAGTAAAGTAAATATGTGCCTTTGAATATGGCTGACACTCATTTTTACTCAATTAACACACCATGCTCCAGCTCACATGAGGTCTTGACAGCATCTTACCTTATAGACGGGGGGAAGAAAAGTTCAGTGAGGAAAAACTAAAGTACTTTGTCTACTTTTTCTGTACATATGATGACCAAGCATTCTGTCAAGCCAGAGCTCATATAAAACCAAGGTATTCTCTTGTTTATTCAGTGTCACTGCTTTTAAATGCAATGCAGTTCATTTAAAAAAAAAATAAAATAGAGGTTTTGTATTGTTGCTTTTGCACCCAACAGTGCCATGAACACCACCAAAGGACGTGCTAGGGCTCTCGTCTGCATGGTCCCAAACAACTGCATGACCAGATGTGCGAACAAGAACCACTCCATTTGTTACCAGTCTGCAAGGGCTGACAGGGATTTCAATCTGCCTGGTTTTTTCACGCTTGTATAACCGCCCGCCTGGCCTTAAGCCAACAGCCTCAATTGTGCAAACCACTCCCTTCAAATTAATAGTGGTGTTTTGTCCATTTGAATTTAATTGTGGCTTTAAATTTTGTGCAGGGTTTCTTTGTTTATTAAGGATAAAATTAATCCTACGCTTAAAGTGCATGTAGATAAAGCAGAAAAATGAAAAAGCACCTCATTGCAATAGTAATTTTCATGTCAGCTAATTCCACCAACAATGTAGTAGGCTTACCAATAAAAAGAAAATATGGATGTAAAAACATATACAATTTCTTGATATACAATCTTGGCAATGTACAGGTTAACAAATAAAATTAATTACCATAGTAAAATTAATCTCAGCATTTTGATCACTGACCTACCTGTATAGTCACTGGTAAAAATTACAATCTGGCCTACACAGGCATCCCAAAATGCTTTAAGTTTGCTTCCCATTTCAGTCATGCAAGGCAGCTTTCCTTGCACTGAGCACAAGCAAGAAACTCTCGGTGCTGCCTCCCGACTGGACAACCCACATAATTTCTTGTGAAAGACAAGGGAAAAAAAGTTCTGTGCAGCTACTGTGTTCCAGCAGCCTTCTTGAATAACAGAGAACTTTCTAGTAAAATAAAATTCTTCTTTTTCTGCTCCCTTGTGCTGACTATTTAATAATGGATTCTCTGATTATTTTACTGATGATGTACAGATGCATGCTTATTCCAGTAGGTAATCTGGAAAATATACAAGCCATCAATCTCCAGCTCTCTCAGCTCACACTGGTGAACTATCAGTGGAATAAGAATGAACGATGAGCTGTTTGTCCTAAGGAATGATGAGCTGTTTGACCTCCTCTTCTTTCACCCAAGAAGAGAAGTGGCTAACCTTTGCATTCTTAAGTTTACTTCTGATAGGTAGAAAAAGGCAAACATTAAAAAAAGAAAATAAATGTAGAAAACCAATAGCTGCTTCCGAAACATGGGTAGAAGTAGAAGCTGAGAATTTGGGCAATTTCAAAATATAAGCAAAGAAAGTAAAAAGGACAGGTATTAGTGATACACTTAATTTACTTAGCTTTTAAAATTAATATTTGTGTGACAAATTTATCTGTTTTAGGATTTGAATCCTAGTGATATTTTTCTAGCATGCTGGAAAAGCCAAATTTCAGCACTGGCCCAGTGTTTCTATAGGATGAGTCCAGCCCTTGGACATTTTATTTAGAGGTCAGGTAAAAGTTTGGAAGGTAATTCTGCATGCAAATGCACAACCAAAACATGAGAGATGAGTACATAATGGACAATACAATAGGACTATAGAACTGTGAAAACAGGTCTAACAATTAGTTATCATCTACTTGGCAAAATGACACACAGAGTTAAAGAAAAGAAAGAAGGCAGATTTACATGTCTATTGTGATTATATCAAACACTGTAAAGAAGATGACATCACACCGAGGTTAATTGGGAAAAAGGAATTTATTAGAAAAAAATCAAATCAAAGGGAAAATAACTTCTATCTGTTTAAATTAAGTGTTCCAGACTAGATGAAAGCAACAGATGAAAAGCACATTGTTTGATAAGGTCACTTATTTCTGAGCCAGGCAACCAGTATTCATTAAAAAGAAAAGCAAGAGAAAGAGGGAAAAAGTAAAAGTTGTGTTATCCACTAGCACAGAAATACAGTAACAGTTTCAACCACCTTTTATTAAATGTTTCCTTCACATTTCCCTCTGCAAAAAAAAACCAAATAAACTTTCATGAACTTTCTAGCAAACAAACTAAATCTTTGAGAACCTCTGCCGGACCCTGACCTGTTGCAGATCGAGGAAATTCCACTGTTTTCTTCTTTACATGCTCTACTTCTAAATGGACAGCTATCTTTGAAAAGTCCACCAGTTACCAAGAATTCCCATGCCTTGGATTCTGAAATGTGCCAGCATAACCTTAAAATCTTAAAATGTTTTTTATATAAATTCAGCAGTACCACTAGTCTTTCTAAGTCCATTCATCACTCTCTTGTAGCCCAGCAATGCTGTATGCATTCATCCTCTCACTGCAGTTTTGGCCCACTTCTTATCAATTTACTTTTAATTGACCAGAGACTTTAGAACAAATATCTCCTCTTTAGACAAACCTCCCACATTTCTCAGGGAGGGTAAGAAGTCCACTTTGCCAGTGGGAAAGGTCAGTGCAGGAGAGACCCAGGAAAAGGACTGCCCAGTAATAAACAGAGAAAAGTGCTGTTGAGGTAAAACTAAAAAGCCGAACTCACTCTAAAGAAGCAATGTAAAGTCTCTCACCAGCTCAGGGTTTCATCCATCCTTCCAGGAGTGAGAAAGACATTTAAAGCATAGGAATACAATGGAGCTGAGTAAGACCAACAGCCTCCCTTGAATCCAACTTGTGTACAAGGCCAGCAAAGTATAAAAGAAAAAACAAACAAACACACACCTTTTCTCTGACATTTTCTCCTAATCTTCCTTTCCTTCCAGCACATATTCAGGATGTATCCAGGATTGTAATTTTCTTCCTGGATAATGCAAATCCCACTGCCTCAGACAGAAAAGATGCATATACTTCCCTCCAGATAGTTAATTAAGAAATAGAAGAAAAAAGCTGAACAAACAGCTCAGATCTGATAAGGTTTGCCCAATATTTGAAACTCATTTAAGAAATGTTTAGTATAGGTATCCAGCACCTACTTTTATGTTTCAGTATTGAGAAACTTAGTTTGTAAGCAGAACTGGTCAGGAAATCTCCATCAAGTAGAATATTGACAAAAAGAGATACTGAAAACAGGGAACACTAATAAAAACATCTTTCTCAAGATCAATAGCAAAAACCCAACAGAGATCAGAAAAAAAAAAAATAATTAAAAATCTATCTGTTGTATTCCTAAAGCACAATATTGGCTCTAACATAATAGATGCCTATTCAATAGATTAAGACAAAGCCAAGCAAAATAACTCCACACTTTACTGGGAATTTCTACAGGTACTTCTTAAAGGCCAACCTCTGACTTTCTATTTCAGAATTCCCAATGTATAATTTTGGCAGTAGTGCTTTGTCACATTGTAACTCAAACAGTTGAACACAGCTAATGCTTCTCTAACAATAGCCCCATTTTTCTGCAGAATCCATCAACCACACACAAAACAAAGTACTTTAAACCTCAGTCTTACAACAGCTCTTAAGCACTGTAGAGGTAGCAATTCTAACAAACTAATGTCATATACAATACTTGTTTGTACATTAGGCTTATACAAGGAGCTCTTAAAAAAATAACTGTGCAGGTGTTGCATCATGGCAGTGATTTAAACTATCAGAAAAGCTCTTCTGAAGTGTCTCTCCTGGCTGCAGGGAAGTGGCTTACTGCTGAATTTCTATGGGCTCCCCAGACTGATTTTATAAAAAGCAAACAGAGAATGAATGATTGACATTTTCATCACAGCCAAGCACAGCTGAGCTAATCAGTAAGCTTTTGGGTCATCAATAATTTGATTTTCAGAGGTCCTTCCTGGCAGAAGAGTATCTACAGCATGTACTTCAACCATGCATGAGAAACTAGCCATTTGCAGTAGTAAATGTGCAAGTCAGAGAACCATACCACTTTAAAAATTCTGTCACTTGTGAAAACCCACGGAATTGACGCAAAACACTTAAATCAGAAACACAAAACAGTTTTCATTAAAGCTGTTGTGTTATTTGTGACACAAAGCATTCAGGACTGCAGAGGAAATAAGCCCAGTTTCCCTACTGTTGCCAGTCGGTGGTAAAGTGTTGCACAACCCTTGGCAGAAAGCATCAGGGGTAGGTGTAAGATGGAAAATCAATGAACTTATCAGTGATGAGCTGCAGGCTATGGATAGCGAAATTTTGTGAAGTGCTCATAATTTTAAAGACAATTTTTCATTATTTTTTTTTTAAGTGACCCCAGAAGTCCTAGTAATGTTGCAATCTGAAACATTCTTACTGAGTTACTCCAAGGCCCTATTACATTAAATCCCAGTTGTAAATCATTGGTCAGAGTCAGGAAATACCTCTGGGAGCAGTTCTAACTCAGGTAGAAGACTAGACTTTGCCCTTAGTCCATGGGTATCACACTCTACCCATGTATTAAAATAATTTCTTCTTTGAACATAGGAACATACATATGGGTCTCATCTATTCTTTTGTTAGTAGGGGATGATACTTCCCTCTTGATATAAAAGCCCATGCATACAATTTTTTTTCTATAAAAAGAGGATTTCCTGCAGTATTTAGTTGTAAATGTGCAAAAATCAGCCCTATCAGAAATAATTGACTGAAATTCACTGCGCACCCAGCAAGCAACCTGAAAGACTGAACTTCTGAAACTAGAGAAAACAAAGAAAAAGCTCTGCAGCTTACACTTTAACACAGCAACCTATACCATAATTTGTTTGCTGTTGTGACACGCAGCATGTTCGTTTCCAGTGTCATGCTTAAGAGAGTTCTCAAAAATTCCATACAAAAAGACAAAGATTAGTTCCATATGCAATTTCAATTATTCAGTTCAAATTGAAAAAATAGACAAGACATCATGGAACTGCTTTAAATATTTAGGATCACAGTTCTGCACATCTATCTTTATTGTCTTAAGGCAAGTACTGCAGTTTACTGTGAAAAAAAAAATACAAGGAGACCTCAAACTGTGTCACACAAAGAACTGTGCAGAAACTGAAAAAAAACCCAAAACCAAACAACCCAAAAAAAAAACCCAACCAAAACCCAGCAGTCTTGTGCTGCATGGTCACTCACATCTGCAGCAGGACATCACGGCCAGAGATTTAGGGATATCCACAGCATCTACCAGCAAATAGGGATAACCCCAAGGGAAAAACATCACAATTCACTTCATACGTACTGGAAACTAAACTATGTCATCTGCTGTGCTTTTGTGGGGAGATGCGTAAGTAGCCACCTCAGCTGAACAGTGGCAAGTAGACTATGTCACGAGCTCAGCTATAAACCAGCATAACCAGAAATAGCGCTGACCCTTTACCAGGGAACAGGAAAAGAAGGGAAGAACAAGGGCAGTTCTCAGTGAATACAACACAAATGTCACATTTGTGGTCTATAGAAGAAAGGGAGAAGAGCTCTTGTTCACAACCACCAAAGTCTATTTTGGTTCACCTCTTGAAGCAAGGCCCAAAAGCATATTCTCTTTGTGGTTGTAGGGTGGATTTTTTTGTTGCTCCTGGGTTTTTTTTCAGCTTTTGCAGAACTCCATCATGTTTCCCCACTTGCTACATGCATTACATTATTGCTAGAATTGCTCTCATTTCTCTGTTTTTTCATGGTAATGTTCCTTCTGCAAAGACATTCTTTTGATAGGTATCCACTCAATTATATATATATTATTATTATTAATTTAAGATTTATTTTCTGTAAGTTACAGATCAGGGTCTAAGTAAACATTTTTTTTTCCCTAATGTTTCCTTTAAAACATGCATCATAGCCTTCTGTTAACATCTGCATTTGCTTCTCCTGCTTGGACATAGCTGGAAGCTAGAGATCTGGGAAAAGGGGAAGGGCAGAGGGAAAAGAGACACCTTTTTTAGATAGTTATTCTATCCCCTAGAAAATCTGGTGTCCCTTCAGACATCACTAGGTTAATATCAAGCTACGCCACAGCATAAAAATTGTTGCCAAAGTTCAGTCATTTAAATAGGATCATAGTAATCAGATCTCACTAAATAGATGCTTACATATTCTGGAATATCAATTAAACCTTTGACTCTAGTAAATGAGATCAGTTTGCGAGTGTACAAAATCCCAACATGTATTGGGGGAAACAATACATCTTGAGAAATGATGCAGTAAAATTCCTTTTAACTTATTACATATAAAGACATCATGATTTCTGAAACTACTATTGGAAAATGGAATTTTCTTAGCTTAAAGTTATCTCATAGGCACATATGCTTCATTTGATGCTAGAGGTAATGATAGCATTGTGTGAGGCAGCCAGCAGGGCTATTCAAGCCCCTGAATCTGATCTCTGGGAGAACACAGACATCCTTCAATCTAAATAACAAGGTGTTTCAAGCTGATTATTTTCACACAAACACACTCACTCTCTTTTTATTTTACCAGATGCTATATTTAACAAATACAGGTTAAAGCAAGACGACAGCATTTCTCTGTCAGGTACAACCCAGCCAAGGTTAATTTGTGATCCTGCAAGCACATGGCAGCTCCCATTGCTTATCTGTCCCTGCAGCTCACTGGAAGGGCCAACAGTGTGGAAGTCTTGCACTTGAGCCTCCACATTTGCAACTTAATACAGGAACAAATCACGTGATATTTAAGTGGCTATATAAAGATCAGCTCAGATAAACACTGTTGTCTTCACCATGTCCTGAGGTCTATTTCAATTACAGTAAAAATAAATAAATATATTCCCTCTGTGATATCAACTGCCTAGATGCGTAACGATTTTCCCAATAAGTCTATTGCTTTAAGCCTTTATTCAACAGGGACTACTCATCTGATTAATTGTTCATCAATATAAGCTTCAGTTTTATAAGACTAACTTTTAACAAGTTGGGATAAGAGAATTAATTCAATATATATTCACCTTGTAAAGATGTGACAGTCTTGCAGATTCTTTGTTATAATGCTGTTGAGGGTAAACCTTCAGGAAGACAGGGAACAACTCTTTCTAGAAACGTGATCTCACCGATTTCTGTAGGTACAGCTGACACTTCAGCATGTAACAGTAGGAAATAATTACCACACATCCAACAGTCCCCCATGACCTTTAATACTTTTTGCACTCCGGTTGTCAGTTTAATAGAGTTCAGCTACTTACAAGAGGTAATTAACATTCCAGCAGAGTACACTCATCTTCACGTGCCCCAGCTGTACCATACAGGTGCTCGCAATAAATAAATGAAAGGCCCCCACCGGCTGGATGCCATTGCGACCACCTTGAATAGTAAGTTCAGGCATTGCTTTCGGAGGGAAGTGCCCATGCTTTCTAAGGAGTAGCAATAAGCTATTTCCCCACCACCACCCTCTTTTTAGTACATTTTTTTCACTTTGGATCAACAGCCTAATTTAGGTTAGCACTCATTAATCAATGCCATCTTTCACACACTTCTACTGTTTCAACCTCCTAGTTGATGTTACGCAGCTGCCTGCACAGAGACCTTTGCTACAGGCAGATGGAACACAGGACAGTAAGGAACTGACACTATATTTTTTTAAAAACTATGTAAATTCAGTAAAAAAAGAATTAGGCAATCATATTAATCTTTAAGTTATGACTATCTGCAACACAGAAACTCAAAACTACCAATTAACAAAGCTTCGTGTGAAAGGCAGAAGCCCGTGAATTCACCAAGCTCCAGTGAGGCCTCAGAAGGAACAGAAGACAGAAACAGACCAGAGACTTACAAAATGGTCAAAAGTTTAGGAAACAAGACATTTAGGGGGTGTGGGGGGGGTGTGGGGGGGCATTAAGAGTGCAGCTATCCTTTAGAAAAGGCCAAGATGGAGCATTACAAATAATAAAATACTTGTCTTTAGGAAACAG
>JAVJGJ010000034.1:19175763-19215242 GCA_035590215.1 Microhierax caerulescens
CAGAGAACCTCCTGCCTGTTTTCAATGAACAAAAGCTGATGGGTTCCAGCAGATGACGGTCAAAGGGCTCCCGCCCCTTCAAAAAAAGTAAGCAGCTAGTAAAATATATCAAGATTAATTTATGCTGGAAAAATATAAATAGAGGAAATTGGATGAATCCTCTTCCTCAAAAGACCCAACTTTGATCCTTAAAATCTTTCAGTAAGTTTAAATTAACTACAAGTAATCGCTATTCACCACTGCAGCCTTTTCTTTACCCCCAGAACCTCACTTAAGGCTTTGATCTCATTCTTACCCAGCTAATTTTATTCTGCTTAAATATTACAGATTGCTTTGATAAAGTCTTCCTGTGCTTCTCTATTTTACAGGTTTGACTTCAATAGCACCACTCAATACAGCTGCTAACTTAAAGCCACAGTTGCAAAGTAGAATCTATAGGTCACTTTATATGTGAAGATATTATAGCTAAAAAATATGAAGGTTTCCTGATCAGTTTATTACATCTGTAATTATCCAATGCCAAGCCAATTATGTCAGAAAAAGGACAAATTGCCTAGACTGACATAAAATAGCTCCAACCAGAAAGTCTTTAATTTACATGCTGACTGGACTGCAAAAATTTACCTTTATATTTTTATGATCCTATATTTAACCAAGTATGAAAGAACCTTTAGGAAAGAAGCCATTAAAATGCAATTATATATTTGTTCATTCATTCTATGTTCCAGCCTCTCTCCAAACCAACTACGAAGCTTTAACACACAGATGGAAAGAACCAAGAGCTGACAAACAGTCAGGTACTCTCCAGGCTCAAAGCTTGCTGCTGCTCTATGGACTAGAGACAATGTCGCATCAGGAAAACAGACTTACACATCGAAGTGATTTTGTCAATGCTCATTTTGCTATTGTTATCACGCCAGTGTGAAGTCAAACACAGTGATTACAGACTGGAGGCAGGATAAAATTATGATAGAATTCTGCTACTCTTAGGAAGCCAAAACTTGATTACAGCAGAGGTTTTCACAGATCAAGAACTGTGAAAATATGCAAACCACATAAACTAAAATGCTAAAAATAATAATAAAAAAGGTTTATTTTAATAAACGTCAATACATGCACCTTTCATCAGCCAATTTCAGTACCTTTTTTGATTTCAGATACAACTGACAATACTAGTAATAAATCCAATATGCTGGAATCCATTCCATCAGCCAGTGGATGTGACAGTAATTGTCTTTCTCAAGGGGAACTTCCAGAACAAACAGAACTCCTAACTTCTAAAGCAAATGAAGAACAAAATTACATTTTATGGAATCCAATGACAAAATACCAGCTGAGTTCAGTAAGCATAAGCAAGCCTCCTAAAGAAAAAAGACCAAGGCTACAAGTTTGAGAATAGAACCTGTGTTTATGTTTTTCATTTTTCAATCCCTATATAAAAGTAACTGAGAAAGGGAGACTTTCTTCTGGATAACTTATGTATTTTCCATAGCATCACTTAGGAATGATGAAGTATAATCAGGGAAATCAAAGGGATGGCAGTTTAAGCAAGCTAAAAATATCTGCTCCCATCTCTATGCAATAAAGTGATTCCTCCAGAATGAAGACAAAGTTCAAAATGCAATACACCTAAATCACAACACCACAAATGCAAAAATAAACAAACAAACAAATATACACAGAGTAGCAACCGTGCTGACACATTTAACATTAAAACAGTGATGTTACTAACCCACACACACACAAAAAAATAGATTTATTTGGAGGAACTTAATAAACATCTAGCATACAGAAGTGTATCTGAACTGTGTGCTGCATCTCACTTCTTTCTGGGGGTGTAAAGTCTGCCATGAGCTATTAATAGTATGTTATTTTCTGCAAATCTCAACCTTATGAAACCAAGAGCATGCAGAAATAGCCTATGAAAATGTCATTCCCCTACAGAGAAAGAAGTCTGAATATAATTGAAGAGCACCTTGATTATTTCACAAATTGCTACTGTACCAAGAAATTCTACTCTGCTGAACGCCGTACAAGAGTTGATGACAGATTTTGAAAACAGAATGTTCAGCGAACAACTTCTAACTTTTCACCTTGAATTTAATCTCATATTTTTCCAGAAAAATCTTTTGAAACTTCATACAGGAGAAGGGTAGTGTTTCTAGTACCTCTTCAAAATGTAATTTAAAGATGGAATATGTCTTGAAAGCAGCATCTGAAGGTATTCTTGGAAATACCTACCATGTGCTTTACTTTCTTCTGTTTCATTTCTTGAGTGTGGCAATACTGAAACTATAAAAATAATTAATTCTTGAGCACTGAGAAGTGTTTTTTCTCTGTGTATAATGAATTCAGTTGATGTGCTTATATCATAGAGATGTCAGTGTGAACAAGGAATGAAGCACTCAACAAATTTGTTGGCCTGAGTATTTCAACAGAGAGTCATAGTAAAAAACTCAATATCACCATCATTAAAGGAGCTAATAAAGGTATTATTTCCTTCCTCAAACATGTGATCCAAATATAAAAAAAAGAAAAATCTGTCCTATTGATTGCACAAACACATCTCTATATTAGATTCTTCTAAAGTGTATTTGGATTCAGTTTTTTCTTTAATCACAGTGCCCCATGATGTAAATCAAAGTTCTAGGCGAGATTGCAAGTAAGATTATTTCTGTATAACATATAGAATTCATGTATTGCCACTGCTGAAATAATTAGATATTTTTTTCTTTCTTTTTTTTCAGTCAGCTTGTGAAGTGTCATCAACTAAAGCTATTTGTCAATCCTCTAGTGAAGGGGAAAAGGCAAAATAGTAATCAGAGAGATATGGTATTATAATCTCACACCGGATGTTCGACTACTATGAAAAGAAACATGTCCCAACTACTTATGGAAGTTGTAATGTTGAAAATATGAAAAATCATTAAAAAACATTCAGAATGAAAAAAACATTTGCATTGCATAAACTGCCTTGTGCTGCTACTTTGCTAAGTGCAAACAGTGATGTTCAGCCTGTTCGTGTTTCTAGTATATTCAAGCTCAATTCAATAGTAAAGTTAAATCTTGGTGTTGCACTAAATGATATCCTTCCAATTGTCACAGTAAATTTGGATTACATGCTATCTGTCCAGCAAGCAGATTCTGGAAAACCAGAACATGTTAAAGGCCCTTAATGTTTAACTATTCAGAAAGTCTGTTGAAGGAGATACAGGGGATAAAGACCATAATGGAGTACATGTTCCAAGCTCTTGGGAATGCTGCATGTGCAGAGCACCTTCATACTGTAGCAGGCTATTGCTTTCATGCAGAATACAGGTAACAGGTAGATCTGCAGCTAATTAGGCTTATTACATGCATCAGCTTGGCGCATGAACAAACACCTGCACTCTGCATGCGCAATGGGCTCCGGCTGGCTCTGAGCCGTCAATGGGAGCCGAGAAGGTAGGGCAGCTGTAAGACACCGCTGCTGGGCCAAGTCATCTATAGCCTGCTGCTGGCTGCCTGAGGCACCAACTGTGAGGCGGATTAATAGGTCTGGAATCACGGTTTTCCAAGGTCACCACTGGTCTTGTGACCACAGGCAACCCATCAGATTACGAGGGAAGGGATAAAAAGCAGGGATAACTAGATGGCATTTTAAAATTCGACGTTTGAATAATACTCAAGCATGTTAGGAAAGGAGAAGGTTTCAGGTAAGATTGGATTCATGGCCCTGATAAAGGCTATGTGTATCACAAGGTGGGAAAAACCCTCATATATTGGACCTACCTTCAGGGCTTTCTTTTAACCCGGAGAGGTGCACACACCCATGCACTACCTCGAATCCAGACTTTATATTCCTTCACATCTCCATGTGTCACATCCTGTGATTGACATTTTCATAACTGAGTGAAGGATCTCAGCCTTCCCAACTTTATTCCTCACATGCAAGTAACAAGTAAATATGCTCCTACTTGCATGTAAGAACAGTGGGGAAATCTTATTTCAGTGACACTTCCAGAAGACATGTATCTGAAGCCAAATCGGCATAAGGCAAATGGATTTTTTTTAGTACTCTGAAGCGGCTCCTTTGTTTACTACCCCACATACATTTACCCACCCGCTGCTCTCACTAGTATCTCACTGGTATCTGCTTCGCTCTCAATATTGAGCTCCTTTAAAATAAGCTAAATTGGGAACTATTTGATGTCTCCCGAATTAGCTGTTTCTAACAGGAACATCATCCTGAAAGAAGCTTAGCCACCCGGGAAACTCTGTCAAATGCAGCAGACATCAAAGCAAAAACACTGCCTGCCATCCTCTGCTCAGCTCAGCAAGAAGTAGTCACCCACCCAGGCCTCGCTTTTCTAAAGCTCTGGCTATTCTAGCATCGGCAATCTACAAGAAAAGCAAACGCAGAAGGTTTTCCCACATTCTGCACATCTCTTTGGAAAGCCAACAGCCCCTGGGCTACTAGGTAGGCTCTGCTGGAGACAACAAACCGTGCCTTTGACATGCAGCAACTACTCCAGCCATGGCTGCGATTTCACCAGAGAGATTCTTTACGCACAATTAATTTTCTCTTCTGCATTACTTTAGCACACGTGTGAGTATCTATCCACAAGTTATTATCCAACACATTGAGAAGTAAGAAGTGCTGTGGGCACCAAGGACTTTTTAACTTGTCTTCAAACTGCAAATGTATATTGAGGTGAACACATGTGGCCAAGGTAGCTGAAATAAATTCAGGTAACATGGTTCCCTCCCACCTTTCAAGAAGTGCACTGAACACATTTTCACATACGCTTTTTTACTGTTCCTGTGCTCTACTTTCAGACAATAAATAGGGTCTCTTGACATCTTTCTGATTAGTACTCACCTCCATAGTGCCTGCAGTTTCACCAGTCTAGACTATCTTCATTATGTGAAGTAGCAATAGCTTCTACTAATCCTGTCAAGAAGTTTGTACAGACTCACAGTAATCTTGGAGGAATAATCTTCCCTTAGTTTGTGGCTGACATGAGCAAACCCCATGACTTTAACAAAGAAGAACATTGAACAAACTGAAGTGTTTCTAAGAAGCTGCAGGAAGAACATGAGATAAGGAGGCCAGACATCAGTGTACAGGAAAGATAAAGTGATTAAAGGCAGGGTACTCAGGAGTAATGAAACATATTTCTTTTTTTCATTCAGTAGTAATTCCAGGTGGTCTCTGAGATTTCTTGGCACGACAAGCCTCACACTGTTACTTACAATTCCCATTTGGTTATTTATCAGTTTAACTGTCAAAAGACATACAAAAATTTCTTCAGCAAAACCAGATGGTCTCAGCACCAATGCATGAAATAACAGGTCTTTCTTCCGTTGTAGTATCTGAAATATCGCATCTTGTAAAGTTGCTGCAAAGAGGATCTGAATGCTTAAAAAGTAGAATTATCCAACTATTCCTTCCTCTGTACTAATCTCAATGTGTATGGGTATGTAAAACAAAGGAATGTCATTCTTTTGAGTAAACCAACCTAAAAATCCTTCATTATTTAATTGTCATAGTGTCTGCATATGCAAGAAAAAACATAAAAACGAGTCTTCTTTCTGGAAGAAATATTCGACCTGTCAAGAATAGCACTTGGTGTCAGGATTTTGAAGTGTGGACAAAATGACAGACCAGCAGAGGGAATCTGATAACAGATTAATGAGATGTGCTCTGTGCAGTCATAAAACTACTCAAAATATGAAACAAGGAAATGGGGGAAAAGAGAGAAACAACAATGGAGAGAAAGGAGCTGCTTTCTAAACCTTCTGTTGTGATCTCATGAAAAATGAGTGATAGTGAATTTTACAGAGAAATTTCACAAACTCTGTGCATCAAGACCCAGTGGAGTGAACTGGAATACACTTTGAATACACATTTGCCTTCATATAGTCATGAGCTACAAGATTTGTTCCATGACATTCGAGGCACTCACTATATTTGTTTGGACTGACACTAATTAAAGGCAGCTATATATCCATCATTTAAAAAACAATCAGTGTGCACACTTGTACACAATTCGATAGTCCAAATATGCAGCCAATTGCGCATCTTCATATATCTGCCAACCAGCTGAGGTGGAATCCCCATCCGGCAGACAGAACAACTCTAAGTTAGATTTGATGATATCATACAATCCCATCCTGACTCAGAACAATAACAATGACTCTGTGACTATGTTCTTCTCTTGGTATTTGCCTTTGACTTCTCCTTAGTGACCACTCATATGGTGTGCCACAACCATGTGTTATAACGCATTGAGTAGCACCTAAGACCAATGCCAACTCCTAGTTGGACGGTGTACATTTAAACTACCTGTTTACCTTCTGGCACTCAACTCCCAGCTTGAGAATTACTCAGAAAGCGAAAAGAGCAAATCCTGGCCATTCCGGGGGACCAAATACCTCTTTACACTTTTTCTATTGTGGTGAACATCAATGAATAGGTCCATGGGACATCTTTGTATCTTGTCTCATTTCAGTGTTCCTACTATATATACACCAACAAATATGTTTCAGTTCTGCAGATTTGCCTCTAAAGATATTTATAATAGGAATTTAATTCCTTCCTAAACTTATTTTCTTGAAATAGTACATATATAATATTTATATATCTGCCTGAGCAGTTTGCAAACTTTACCTACTCCATCCCTGCAATAAAGATATATATATAATAGGAAATTTATTTCTTCCTAAACTTATTTTCTTGAAATAGTACATATGTAATATTTATATATCTGCCTGAACAGTTTGCAAACTTTATCTACTCCATCCCTGCAATAATTATAGGAATGTTTTCATTGTGGAAAACTCAGGAGGTAACAAAGCATTAATTGCTTCATAAACCTCACTAACTCACCAAGTGCAGACTTTCCAGCACTTAATGCTTTGCAAAAGCTGGGTTTTCATTTTTCAAAGATTACCCTATTCCTCTGATGGTAACAATCTGGACTAGCGCAGACACGCAGGCAAAAACAGCCCGCTGGATCAACAGTGGAGCACTAGTAATACAAGTCACAGGCGGCAGGGTGAGGGCAGCAGCGTGGAACAATCAAGGATTACTGTCCACGTGACAGTATTGAAGTGTAGATAAAGCATAATGCAATGTATGACATGTTCTTCAACCCCTCAGAAAATCAGCAGCTCTTCAGGCACATCTCACTGATAAGAAACAGGCATATGGATCATCATCATCTGTATTTCTCTTCATAAAAATGCAGCCTCAGGTGAAAGAGGTAGTTATTAGCTTTAAGATATTTCAGGAGATGCTTTAGTTGTCAGTTAACACATCTCACACTACACCACTACATCACCTTTAGCCCCACAGTACAACCAAAGCCTAGCTTAACTAATTAGCAAATACGCCCTAAAATATTTGGCTGTTACAATAAAACCCAACATGTTAATCTTGTGTCTTGAATATTATTCCTTGTGTCTATGAAGATGCTAAGATACAATGAAATAATGCATGTCCTGAACTTAGGGATATATATATATATTAAAAAAAGGAAAAAAAAAAAA
Organism: Microhierax caerulescens; assembly: GCA_035590215.1. Classification (NCBI taxonomy): domain Eukaryota; kingdom Metazoa; phylum Chordata; class Aves; order Falconiformes; family Falconidae; genus Microhierax; species Microhierax caerulescens. The sequence goes on from JAVJGJ010000034.1 coordinate 19,183,297, forward strand.
AAAGAAAAAAGAAAAAAAAATCCCAAAAACTATAAATTCTAACAGTATTTCCCTACTTCAACAAAATAATCCATTTGAATTTATATTTACGTTAAGTTTTATTTTTCTGTGAAGAAAACTGCAAGAATTCTGTCAAAATTGTGCAAGTTAGAGCAATTCATTTTACTTTCGAACACTTCTAGTTTAAAAACATAGGTCTTTTTCCTTTCTGAGATAAAAATCACAACATTTTTGTCACTTCCAAAGAATTACTTCACTATTTATCAGCTCAGACTACATGTGGAAATGAAAAGGGGTAATTCACAAGACAAAATAGACAGCAACAGGAAATCATACAGCAAAGTTTCTGGTTAGACAGTCTAGATGGTACTAGACTGTGGAAATGCAAGGATTAAAGTATGAGAGGCAAGAGGGATCATATTTGGAAGACCCTGCCACTTGTAGCTATTTTTAGGTATTTTTAACAGTAAACTTCCTGGTCAACAGTCTTAATTTGAAAACAAATACCAGTTCTGATCAAAGAAGTAAGAAAAATCAGCTTTATAGAGGCACAGTGAAGAAAACTGATGGTTGCATTTCAAGTACACAAAATAAAATACAATTACATAGTGAGACTCCTGGTAGATTCTTATTTGTTGCTGCTGTTTTCTTCACAGAAAAATGGTCATGGCTGTAAACTTAAGCTAAAATTTTAAAAAGAAAAAGAAATAGCACATTTGCTGCTGTCTTGCATTTCATACTGTTTTATTTATGGATATGTTTTTTACCTCACAAGTTTAATGGAATTTTTACTGTGACTTTATAGCTGTGTGATTTATAATACATCAAACAAGTCAAATCAATCAGCAAAGGTTTAAAAATCAGCACAGGTTGATATGTCTCCTTTAAAACAAATCATTACAGCTGTTAGAATTCAAACATACACAACAAGGATTGACCACTAATGTGAGTTATTTTAAAATCTCATTTTCTTGGTAAGAAATGCTGTCCTTTGTATATAACTTTTTAACGATTTAATAAAACAATCTGCAGAAATACAACAGAAAACATAGTTCTTCCTTTTAAAGCTCTTTAAATACGCTAAGCCATTCTTTTAAAGGAAAGCTATCCAAATTCTCATTGATATGGGAAGTTAAATCTGTTTAAATACTCTATACTATTCCTTAAAAATGCTATACTATTCTTTTAAAGGAAAGCTATCCATATTCTCATTGTTATGGAAAGTTAAATAATAGTTTTAATTGGCACGCCTTGTCACTAAGCTTCACAACTAGCTATTTCTATTATGCTATAAAAATAACCACATATATTTAAAACATTCTTTTTAAGTCAGAAAATGTCTTTTCCATTATTTAAGTATCTAAATTATAGACTGCACAAGCCAGTCTAATGCAACCAAAAAACAGTTTGAGCTCAGACTTATTAATGTTCAAAGTCATCACATACTTATGAAGACTTTTAGAGACGTTATTTGAAACCCCCAGATGATATATGCAAGAAAAACAAGTCCTTCCTAAATTTTGAACCCTTTTCTGCCAGTGGTTTCCATGCCACATGAAACTAGGAACATTACTAGCCACAAGGGATCCTTCAAGCTGTACAAGAACTGGGGAATGTGCATTTTGCCTGTTGGGAGATGGGTCGGCTGAGACTTTCTGCCCAGCATCTAGAAAAGCTGGGAAGTCTGCACTCTGGAAGCAGAGAGTGTTTGGTCCAGTTTGGCCGACAGAGCTTGCTAAGCCAGTAGGACGATTCAGGAAAACAGGGCAAGCCAGTTTACATGGGGAGGTTATTTTATCTTACACATAAGTAAATCTTGGCAAAAGAAAGGTATATATACACTTTATATGCGAGAACATTAGCTGGTTTTAACAGGAAGAAAAATCAGCAGATAATTTCATACCTAAAGGGGATGCATATAAGAGTTCTATTAATACGTTATACACAAGCACTGACATCCATTACACTCACTTGTTATTAGAATCGATAGACCTATGAATGTTAATTGTAATTTTCTACATCAAAATAAACTTTTTCTTAAGCTAGTACTACATTTTAATTGTTATCAATTTAATACAGTCACCCAATAGAAAGTAACAGTTTGAATACCCTACATAATCATGAATATTTTAGGTAAGTCCTTGGAAAAGTCCCATCCACCAGCTAAGGTCACCTTGAGAACTCATGGAACTATACAATAAATAGTAAAAAGAACTGTTCACAGGCCATTCAGTACAGCAAATCCACTTTACAATGCATTACAAAGAAGAAAACCAATGACATTTCTACCAAAAAATTCCTCCTTCCACTCCAAGCAGCACAGGAATTTCTAGCACCCAAACTCCTTTAATCTTGATACAAAAATTGCAATATATCCCTGCATTTTTCTTTCTGGAATCTGTCCAAGGGATTTGGAAATTGGTGGTTAACGTTGTTCCCCAATTATCTGAATAGTTTGAGAATTACACCATCGCCTAGATGTAACAGTAATAGTAACCTATCCTAAATCTAGCACAGAGGTACGTTTTGTTGCACTAGGAGTTTGATCAGCATTCATGGTACCCCCTACAGCTACAGCAGAACCATTCGAGAGATGCTGGATCTGCAGGCAGGACAGAGATTTCCATTTTAGCATGGCTTTGCATAATTACTGATAGTCTGAGTTTCTTTTATTTTTCCCTCACCGAATGTCCTGAAGCTGATGTGGGTTTTGTTCATTACCTTTCACCTCAGAAACAATGTTTGCGCAGCGTTTATGCTAATTCTTTAGTTCCTGCCTGATTCTTACTCTCGATCTTCCATATGTGCATCTGCACTACACGTATGTTTACTCAAGACTGTTTATTTGTTTCTGGAAGCAGGAAGTGCTAATGAATAACAAAATATATGTGGAAAGAGAACAGTACTTTTGAAATCAGTACCAGAACGTGTGGTGGTGCACTAAGTAATTAAAAAGAGCACCACTTGAATTTCCTCCAAAAATCAGAACCACCCTTGTTCCTAGATTGTCAGCCACATGCAGTGCATTGCTGCCTGACAATTCCCCTAAAATTCACATTAACACCATCATTTTCTCTCCAGCAGAAGTCCAAAGCCATATATAAATATATAGATATACTCACACAGAGGAAACAATCCCCCTATTCTCACAGTGTCACTAGAAATTACAAAGCACTGTAATTCCTCAGCTCAAAAAATGAGCATGAGAAAGAGACACAATGCAATTATGAAACAGCTACCACTTCAACATCCAGTTCTAGTCACTTCCCAACACATAATTATTTCAGTCTATTTTGATTTATCTAATTGATTTTTTTCAACATGTTATTCAAATTTGTTATTAATATTAATTTTTAAAACTGCACTAGAGAATGTATAAGGTGGTTTGGTTGGTTTGTTTGTTTGTAAGGAAGCTCCATTCAGAAGTATTTTCAGCCCAGGTAGATGCAAAAAACCCACACAACATGCACACTGCCTCCATTTTTAGGTTTCAGCCCTCACACTCTCCCTACGGTTTCAGAAAGGATTTTCTTATAGCCTTTGCATGGGATTCCCAAAGCTGTTCCAACCCCAGTCTCACTAAAATTTATACTTGGAATTCTTTTCTAGGAATAAAAGTCAATGAGTATAAAACATAGCTTAATCAATTATTTCCTAGAAATATAATACAGGAAGAAATAAATTATTGATTACTATAAAAAGAGAAAATGAAACAGTATTCACATGCTGGCATTACATTTTGCCACACAGAATTTAATCTTTTACCTAACACGTTTCTGGCACCTGGTCAGATCTGAAGGAGCTCGTGTAAAAGGAGTGCACACTTATGTGACTATTAATGCTGAGCTGCTAGAGATACTATTTTCTTATTATAAAGATATTCTGCTTATCACAGACAGTGAGACAGTGCCAAAACAATAACCTGTTCTTGTATTCAATTTCTAAAGATTTTTAACTCCTGTTTCAAGACATGAATATACCTTTGTAACAGAGTGGACCCAGAGGTAACAGAAATTTTGTAGGAAAGAAGGGGAGTGTGCATACATCAATGATTTCTGGAAGCAGTAATATTGATACAAAATCAGGCACCTAAGATTCCAGTACTTGTAGGTGTTACTGGTGAAAATGGTCATCAGCTCATGTGATCCGGATCTCACTGCATGTCTGAGTTTGAAACAAAACTGATCTGACTCTTCTAACTTTCTGTATTCACTTTTAGAAGAGGAAATGGATAAAATCCTCTTTCATTATTCCTTTCTAGGAAGCTTTCACTGCATAATTACATTCTAAGTGCCAGTGAATGAGCCAAACTATGATGGAAGCAAAGTGATTCATCTGAAGGAAGGATTAGCAGCTAGTTATATGAATGCAAATGAAAATAAAGAACTACTACACTGTTAAAACCAAAAATATTAAGCAAAAAACCTCTCTGCAATTCAAAGTATATTGTGTACCTTTTTTCTTTGCCTTTTTTCTCCCTTTTCTCCTGAAATAATTTACCTTTTTAATGAAGGTGTGGGGATTAATTTACTAATTTTAAAGACCTTTGCAAAAAAGAGGTTATCTATTACACTGTTTACTAGAGTCTGCTAAAACAGTATTATTGAGAACGTCACATTTCTTTATAAATATCCAACCTCTTCTAACTATGGCTGCTGCACACCCAGTCAGTGGTGTAGAATACACATCCTCCAATACACCTCCATTTTCAGAGAAACTTCTGGCTACTTGTGAATCCATTATTATTCTTGATGTCTCTTCTCATCCCTGATAACCATGGTAAGGCACTGTCATGTTCACTGTTGCTCTTAGCTTTTCATTTTTAGATCATGCATCATTTCTGAATCCCTTTGTTAAGGCATCTATGCTTTTAATGCTTTGAGTCTATTATCTCAGCGAGAATACAGACAAATTGAAAAAAAAAGTATATGAACATAAGAGAAGATTTAATAGCTTGCTTTAGCACATTCCTCCCAAATATTGTTCTTTTCTATGGATTTTAAGATTGGATAATAAAAGAAAAAAAGAAAGAATAAACGTGACACAAACTCTATAATCTATCTAGCTCATTTTCTAAGAGGAAGGGGTTTTTTTCCACTTAGAGGGCTTAAGTCATACATTGAGTTAAATGATGACTAGTAATTAAGAGGCTACTTACTCAATTAAACAAGACACCAAGTATTCAGAATGTACAGAATTCTACTCAAGAAATGTTGGCTAGTGTTTTCTGCTGTATACTTACCTTTTTTTCTTGAGACATTTGTTACCAAAAAACAAGCATATGGAATCTTTTGTCATGCTGAGGATCCTATGGGCAGGTGTGTAATTGGGCAGAGTGAATTCTATAGTGAGTGAGGCTTTGGTCATGGAATGCTAATTAGCTCAGAACTCAAGACATTCTTCCTGAGCTGGCTGTGACAGTGTAGCAGGGGAACCAAACAGAAACAAACATGGAAAGTATTTTGTGCATCAGAACCAAGTCATTCTGCTGGAAAGAGCCAAAGTGAGGTCTAACAGAAAAAACCTGAAAAGCCTTTCTGAGACTAATTGAAATTACTTCAGACACCCATGCATCATGTAAGTGAATACCTGAACAGACATACACATGCTCGGATTTCCTTAAGAACATGTGTTAAGCTTAACAGACTTAATTCTGAAAAAAAAACCCTTAAAATATAAGCAAATATGTTTTGTTCCCTCAGAAAAATCCTAACATTCCCTTAGGAAGATGACACTTGTGAAGTCACCAGAGGCAGTTTTACATATGGCTTCCTCCAATTCAGTCTCTGAAGTCCATTTCTTTCCTTGTAGCTTTATTCCTCTAGTTCATTCTCATCCCTTTTCTTCATGGCAATCTATCACGCAGATCATAAGTATTGTCTAGCTTGTCAGGCAAAGTCTACTTAGCAAGAGATAAAGGTTGGATTTCATCAACTTGCCATTTTATTTTGTAATTCTCGGTATTTATTTTCACATTTGGTCTTTTGAAAGGGCCTCAGGAATATATCCTCCCTTCTTCATAAATGCAGTCCTACTCTCTTGGTTCCTATTTAGGATGCTATCACAAAGCCTTTTCAAAATCCTGACTGAACACATCAAAAACCTTAGGAAGAACAGCTTATGTCCTTAAAACCTTCCCTGCTATAAGCTTTGTCTTGGTTACATCCTTAAATCATCAAAGCCACAACACCAGAAGTGTTGTGGAACAGGAGGCGCAGAACGTGCTGCTGCCATGATGCTCCAGGAGACACGGGCTTTGCCTGGACCCGCCTGGGTCGTCTGAGCGGCTCCTGCGAGAGAACCGGCACTTCGATACAAGCAGAGCCTGACATGTTACCTCAGCTGCAGTCTGCACCCTGCCCATGCCTGAGATGCCCTCAAAACCGAGGATGGGTAGGAAAAAAATAAGATTGTCTTGGACTTGCATACAGCTTAGATCCCATAGGCTTGACTGGTGTTTAGATAAATATTCCATATAGTCACACTGGGGAGGCAACGAAATTTATTTCCTTTTTCATCAGTTATGTCTTGTTTTATACTAAGTTTGTGGGCTCTTGGGTCTGCCTGGCTTTGTTTTATCATAGAGGACATAGGGGTCTGGTGCCCTGATATAAAGAGATGGTTTACAAGGAGTGAGGATAATGTTATAACAACACCACGACTCTCAGAGTGCCAGGTCTCCTCCTTTCAGGTCCTAATGCATAATAGAACATATTTTATGGCTCTGATCAAAAGCTCATAGAGTTGCATGCTAAAATCCAGTGACTGCAGGTGAGCTTGACATTTCAAGAATGTGTCATGTTATATTTGTCTTTTTTTTTTGTTAAGACTAAAGAAGCAGCAACTCTCCAACCAGAAACACATGCCTTACTAAAATTGGGCCAAAACTGATAATTAAAATAATATATATTTATCATTGTAACATTTTTAATTCAAGCAATTAAATTATTCATGCCCATCAGAAAACTAACCCAATTCAACACCTGCACTGTCTCCTTTTTTGTTAACACTCAGTTTACTAGTGAGAGGGAAAGAAAATACCCCTTCTTGTGAAATATTCAGATACTTCAGATGCCTAATAAAAATGCAGGTATATTATCTCCATGTTACTTATCTTGAAAGGGGGATGATGCTGAGACAATAAACTGTTTAAAAATAAATCCCTTTCTGACAATCCATGAAGCAGTGGGGAATATAATCATCTCCATTTGCCTTACTTACTGGCAGTAAATACTAATAGACAACGTAGTCATCAGAATTACTTTGTCAGAATTCCACAGAGGTTTAGGTAATTCCTTTCAAGTCCATTTTATTAGTCAGGAAAAAAAAAAATAAGTCAAATCCTGATTTAATAAGTGGTGGATTTGAATAAATTACTCCAGTTCCGTGTTCATTGAACTTTAAATGAATTGTTCCACAATCCATTGCCAAGCAACTAAAATACAACCTTAGGAAGTTCAACAACATACTTCTATTAAATTGGTAAGGTGAACAAACAGTTTACTGGGAACTTCTGGCTTATGAGAAGAAGATTTACAAAAGCAGAGTTTTCCTCATTAATTCTATCAATCACCTACAAATAGAAGCTTTTGCTTAATAAATTGATAGTAACACATTAGATCTGAAAACATTTGTATTTCTGATAATTTTATTTTATGGCAAATACATATTTGCCCAGGATGCTGATGACATTTTAAGACTGTCAAAATATTACAACGCAGTCTTTGGCCTGAGACAACTGCAAGAACTAGTCAACCTTTCTTATAAATGCATACATCCTGAAATACTGTTAATATTATAGATAATAGAGACATGTATCTAAAAAGTTCCATTTAAGAACAGGAAAGAAACTCACAATTTTTTTGAAATGTATTAGCATGTCTCAAGTTTATTATCTTGGATCTTTGACACACTGTAGCATGAGCAAGAGAAATCACTGCACCCTGACAATGTCTGAATGAATCAGGATAACAAAATTTCCAGCAATTTTAAGTCTTGAAAAAAACAGTTCTGCTGAAATAATGGTTTTGGATTTATCTTTTATTATTATTATTTAAAAGAAAATCTGGGAACATTCTCATTTTATTATGTAATTGGGAACAATCTTCCTAACACTTTAGAGAGAAATGAGATTTAGGAGCCTTCCAGCTCTACATGCATTAAATGATTACAGGCTGATTTACTGGAAGTTTTCATATTTTGGCTATTTTGGCTCACAGTTTAGATAACATAAAAATTTTATCCTAGTATAGACGTCTAAAATCCCCATTTCCTACTGTTTCACATTGTGATCTTTACTATTTGTAAAACAGTTTCTGGTTTTGACTGCCAGGCTTGCAACGGAGTATGTCAGGAAATAACAATTCTTCATCTCTTTATAGTAACAAATTCCTACATACAGGACTAATGTGAAAATTCAAGTTGAATCAGTTCTCTTAACTCAGGATTTTAAAGCTAAACAGTTGAAGTCATTCCACATTACTTTTGGTAACTACAGGATTACAGAGGGGTAAAAAGTTCAAGCTCAATCCACTGGACCCGCTCCACTCTGCGAAAATAGCCAATTTAGAGCTATTATGAGAAAATAACTTTCATTACGCTTTCATCATTTGTAGCCTACTACATACCATCTCAGCTTTCTGAAATGTCAACATCTAAAAGTATCATCATTCTTCATTATGCTGGAGGGGAAAAAATAGATCAAATGGAAACGAAGAACTATCACTTTCCTTTTGGATAAGCAGAGAACGCCAAGTATAATTCCAGAGTAAAAATGAGGATCTAATGCTTCAGCACTTACACTTATTCTAGCTATTTATAATAATAGAAGCAAGAACGTACTTGAATGTAAACATTCTATATATTTGATTGCATCTCTCCTGTTATTTTTCAGGTGAACCTTACTAGGCTGTCATTTTGTTCTGGTCAAGGAAAATATCATCATGGATCAGCCGGAACTAGGTAGACAATCTTTACGAAAGAGCTTTGAATATCACTGTATGACAAACACACTCAATTTATAGCATTATTTGGACCCTGATTTGCAAATGCAGATGGCTAAAGATGGAACTTCCATAAAAGCTCCATGCTGTGGGCTCCAATGCTCATGTAATATTCACCGAATCACTGAAAACTACAAGCAAATGTATTAACGAAAGCCCAAAACCAATGACTTCAACATAATATGGGATAAATCATAGCGGTTAAGCTGCAGATCCACAAAGACATGAATGCCAAATGAAATGAGGAGAGAAGCACGCTACTTTGAACAAAAACAACAGCAGTGAAGTTAAGTTACTCCTGCTTATGAGTCCGTCCTTTCTGCATAGTCACCAACTTCAGTGAGATCACTCGTGGGGCAGGGATTCACTAAATAAGACTGAGAAAACCCTAATCCCTTAAAAATTTTCCAGCAGCTTTCAAAATTAACTCTGACAACTTTGTACAATGCACAGGCATATAGAGAGAAGTCAATCCCCACTGTTTTACCCAATTTCTTAAAAAAATTACCTCCAAATAGTCAATAAGTAACATTTTCCTGATTAGGGAAAATGAAAAAAGACAAGAATGGAGTTTTTATTTCCATTAGTCACTGAAATAATCAACACCTCTCCAAAGATCTTATAGGAGCTAATATTTGAGTTTAAATGAAGATAATGTAAGTACATCCATTGAGAATTATTCAAATGCAGGATATCTGGTTGCTTTAGAAGTATCTATACTGCTGTAATATAGCTTCCTGAAAAATACAGCCTTTTGCAATATTTTCAACAAAAATCCTCTACTAAGCTTTAATGCTGTTTGATGCAAGAAGACTTATTTAGGGTATTAAAGATCTGTCAGTTGGAAAGATAATTTCAAATTTCAAACTTTAAGTATTCCTCAAACTCGATACCTAATACCTCTATTGAGAAAACCCTCAAGATTATGCCAATTCTATGTCTATTTTGCAAAGCCAAGGGAAATATTTAAACATTCACTTAAGTGCCAATCATAAATCCAGGCTGATCTGTCCAGGAAATGTATTTCCTAAACCTGTTGCACTTGAGTTATCCTGGAGATGTAACTCTCAACCCAGGGGTTCAGCTGTCTGTGATCCAAGGCTTAGCTTTGATGCAGCATAGCTGGGTGACCTTGGGTCAGGTTACTGAGAAAATTGGTAAGTTGTTAGAAAGAAAGTGTGAGAAAATAAGCTAAATCCAAGGAAAAAAAAAAAAAAGGAGAAAACAAAAAAAAGAGTAAAAAAACTGAGTGTGGTGGCAATAGCTACTGGCTCAAGGATATATGAGAAAAAACTGACATGAAAAAGTACAAATTCTAAACGGCCAGGGGGTGGGAGAAGGGAGACAAAGGGGCACCAGACTTGAAAGAATGGAGCTCAATACCACCACACTTCAGCTTGTCCCAAGGAGCAAAGGTGGCCAGCCTTCCACTATCCAACTGATGGCTGCCTGGCCAGTAAAGCCTCACTGCATGAGCGTCTGGGACCAGTGTGCACATTAGCACTTAACCTAGTGGCTTGTGACCTTTACCATCGGTGTGTGTGAATTAACCAATAAACATGTACTTGTATGTTGAAAAAATTCTGACTGTACAGTCTTTTTTTATGAAAGTTACCTAAACAAAACTAACCAAAAGCAAGATGTTTGCAGAAAATCAAGATACATTTTTTTCACCCCTTCCTTTTAACACATTTCTTACAGATGCCCTTTGGTTCTGTATTAGATTATTCTTATTCTATCAATATGGTGAATCATATTAGGGTCATACAACAAGACACGTGAACAGGAAAATGGAAATCATGCTAACAGACCAGTTCCCTCCATGTGAACCACATACAGCATATACTAGAAGATTTTGTCCTTTAGCTCAAGCTCAGTAGTCTGTTCCTTCCTTCAAGAAGCTCAACATGTTATACCATTAGTTTGGTGTCTATACTTGCTAATATGCCTTTAATTTTCTGACATTAAATAATAAATAACTGGGTATTCACAGTTCCTGAGTGGCTAGATATCTACAAGGTTATCCAAGACAATTCACTGATTGTTTATTACATTTTCTTTCTCTCTTTGGTGTTCAAAAATGTGAGAAAAAAATTTACATGTGTTAGTTGTAGCTAAACTAGATTCTTGCAAAGGTGAGAAGGTGCAAACTAAATCTGTAAATGCAGGGACTACTTAGCATATACAAGAAGCACATATTCATAGAAGCAGATACTAGAGATAGATGCTTCAGTTCAGAAAAAAAAATGAAGAAAAAACCAGAAGTGTTCTCAGGCAGAAGAGCCACCACAACTTTTGGACCTGTCTAAATCATCTATTATTGTTATATTATCAAGGACTCTCTGTAAAACTGCAAACTGAAATGTCTGGAATGGTTCAAGTAATTTCTTTCACTTAATGATCTGAAAAGGTCATTATTTTTCTACCAAGCTTTCGCATTACTTCCATCACATCTCATCCACATGGCTAAAATAAAAACACTCCTGGGAAATCTGGAAACACAGCACACATATAAGGGTGTACCTAGAAGAGTGTCAAAAACCAGTACCTTGTCCCTTCCATCTCCTTCACATCATATGCAAAAGTACTATTGCCCAACTTATTCAAAATGCAGCCAAAACTAGCAACCGAATGACTTAGTAAAGCCTCTAAGTTTTGCCAAACTGGTTCCCTATTTCATTCCCAAAATCAACTATCAGATCTCTATTTATTCTTTTTGGCTTGTTCTTTTTGTTATTCTCCTTTCTTGCTGCAGAACATCTGCATTTAAATGTCCTTTCAAAGGACGTAATTCTAGGTTAAGGATTTATAGATATAACATACAAAACAAAACCAAATAAGCACGATGTTTTCTAACATTACCAGCGGCATATAGCAGATGTTTTGCAGCAGGGCCTATTAGGAATGCAGCAGTACATAGTAGGACAGATTGACATTAGACCTGTCCTTCAAATGCCTAAAAAACCTTCCATTTTCTTCTACATAATAAATTGTAAAGAAGTTGTCACAGGAAAGTATCAAAGCCTCTAGCACTGAACTGTGCTGGGCCCCAGGAAAGGGTTTGATCACAGAGTGCATACCAAAAAAAATAATCAGAAATGACAGTTAAGAGGATAAACTCTTTCAGCAAGCATGGGCCAGGGACAATGATCATCCTATGCTAGACTACGCTATTGAAGAAGAGACTGGAGAACAGATTACGCTGTGACTGAAATGCTGAGAAAGGTGACGTCACAGAAGAGCTGAAATTCCAACTAAGGATGACAGAAGATGAATCACTTGCTGTATAAATAATTCCCGGATTACCTGGTTTATTGCATTTTACTGATATCATTAACAAAGACCATAAGTAGTCTGAAGAACAAAAATTCTAGCTGACAAGGAATTTTTTAAGCATGTACTACCTACCAGACGAACATTTCTTTATAGGAGATCACATCTATTTATAAGACATCATTGGTGAGATGCTGAGAGAGAACTGTGAGCATAAAGTGTTGCATCCCAAGAAGAGGTGCACAGTCCAGGAACACTGCTAAGGACAGTGAGCAAAGTTCTCTCAAAAGCGTCCTGCTTTTTGCACATGGAGTGCAAATAACCCAGCACGTGGACAGGATTTTATTAATGGTGCCTAAGACTTAGGTTGCAATACATGATTCTGGTGGCAGCAGCTAATAGATTCATAGATAAAAATAGCTATTGATAATGAAAATATCAAAATGCATAGATTACAAATATATAACATATATTTCTATTTAAAAATTACCTGCACTTCTCTACAACAGCTAGGGTGCTGAATCTTACCTGTCCAAGTTTCAAAGTAATTTATCAGTGTATCCCTGTGTATCAGTGTAATTTCTCTGTTCCCTGTTCACGTATAGGTTTTTGCGTCAATGAGACATGTTTTAATCACTAGTTACAGAAATAGCTACTATGTATACGCAGGCACCAAACCTATGCTTTGATCTCATTTGCTACATCACAATTCCTTCTTTATTCAGTGTTTCCCAGCATAACTGAACTCCCTGTGAGCAGCCTGCATGCAGCATTAGGGACAATTGTTACAATCTTCAAAGGTACTTTGAAGTCTGGTGCACTCCATGAACTGTGTGGCTAGAGCTACTGTAATGTGTCCAAATGTAGCGCTAACACTTGGAGGAAGAATGTTTGAGATTCACAAATGTCTTCCTGAAACTGCTACTTACAGACAAAAGCGTGAAAACAAGACAACCCTTAGCAGTTTGTTCTGTAAAATTCAGAATAAGTATCTTTCCGAAAGTACTTCATATTTCAGCTTTAATAGGCTAAAGACAGTGTCCTCGAAAGCTTTTCCAATAGGGAATGACAAAAGGGAATACTTGCTAAGTGAATTCAAAGAACTCCTCTGCTTCTGGTAAATAGGAGAACTCGTTTTCTTTCAAGCAAGAAACACAAAATGAGAAACAGAATTGGATAAACAAAAGATCTGTACTGAATTTGCTGTTATAGTAATCCTTTATGATAATTTCAGAGACAGTAAACAGAATGAAAATAATGTTAAAAAATTATAGACTTGAAGTATGGTAATCATCCATCTATTTTATATTGATATGGATTATACTTACATACTGTTGGGAGCTCTAAAAGTACCACAGTGTTAAACTGGTATTACATACACATATGCCAGGGAGAAGAAAGTGTTTGTAGCAGGAAAGGAAAAAGTCTTGCATTGCTTACTCCAGTTTACAGCAAACCATAATTTCTCTTGCGAGCTTGCATTCAAGTGATAATCTGTGCAATGACTTTCCAAGAAAAATTTTTAAAATTGTAATTTATTTTTTTTTTTTTAAGCTAAGGACTTCACAAATTAACCTTTCTCTCTCCTTGCTTTTGTAACCTTCTCCAGCATCAGGGGTTGAGGAAGAAGGTAAAAATTAGAAGGAAACTAAAACCATTGCAAACAGAACTGCAAATAGGAAAGCAGGGACAGCAGCCAACCTGGGAGTAACTGCATCTTTGATCAATTACAGAAGTAGCCTTTGAGGGATGGTGCAGCTACAGTGCTGGAACCAGCAGTCCCCTGCGTCACCCTGTGACAAAGGATGCCATATTCCTTTCATGAAAAACAAGCTGAGTCTCATCATGTCTATGTAAGATCTCTCCATGCTCATTTGGTGAAAACTTAAAACTTACAGGGTTGTATATTAGACTGCCTGCCCTATCTTTTCTCAAAGATGCTGTGTGACTACCAAAAATATCTTCATCTGTTTAAAAAAACAAGTCCCAAAGGGGTTAAATCCCATCCCTGAAAGAAGGGCAGCCTCTTTAGTAGCACCACTTGTCACCTGCTGACACAATCTGTTTGTATAAAAGTTAAGGCCATAGAAAGACTTCCATTAATGTTCTTAAAGGTCTTCATCTTTTCTTATTTATTTTTTATTTCCCTTCAGTATTCCTACCATATGCCAAAAAAGGGTAAAGAAGTTCTCCTGCAATGTACTGCAATGTAATTTTCATAATACAGTCCAGCTTACTGAAGTATTATAGGTAACGTGGTATGTCCTTCAAAAACCTTTATGGAACATTATTTGTGAGATACATCACAGAAAAAAATTATACATGTATTTACATAACATTTTCTTTGCTGTCCAATCTATTTTAGAAACTTCCCGCCCTATGATTCTGCTCCCAGCTCCTGAATTTTACCAGCACCTAGCTCAGTTCCATCCCCAAAAGCTACCGTGGTTCAGTGATCTTGTGGCCGTGTGCTAGACTTGTGAAAAGGCACTTCATTCAATTACCAATCCCTAAACCTTGCAATCTAAAATCCAGTTTTCTTTACTACTTCAAAATATACTTAAGCTTTTGAAAACTACATGTTAAAGAACAGCTCTGTGTTCTTTACTTTTGTATCATGTCCCTAAAAGAGACCAACAGGGGACAGACCCCACAACACACTGCCCTAGATTTTTCCCTCAGCTTCTGACTCAACTGCCGCCTGAACAAGAGACAGTATTTTGTATTTAACTTCCCAGTGGATTTTTTTATCACTTCAGTTCATATAAAACATGTTGTCAACAACGCTGTGTGGTAAAGGAATTCCACAACCTAACAATAACTGGAAATTTTTATTACTATGAACTTTCCAGATGCCAGCTTAGCTTGATGCCTGCCAGGTCCTGTTTTGGAAAGCAGTCATTAGTTGCTCTCCGGCCTCTTTTTCCATTGCAGACAGGAGTTTACAGAGTTCTGTCACACCACATCTCTATCCAGGTGACCTCCCCTCAGTCGGAAGAGTTCTGCTTCATGCAGTTGCCCCTCAAACAGAAACAGCTCCACACTTCTGGTCATTCTTTCTACTTGCCTGCAACTTCTTATTCTGCTACCCTTTTTGAGTCTACAATAAAAGCAGTAACAAGCACCTCAGGCAGCACCATTTCTTAAGTTATGCTGTCGTAGAATGATTTGTAATGTGTAGAGCAGCATTTCATGTAGTCTATCGTTGCTGAGGGGGGCAAGTGTAAATTTCTGCAAAGTTATTTCTGCAGAAATAATGCACCTTGATGCACAGAACAGACTGCCTATCATTTTCTCTTTCATTCTAACCCTGTATTTTGGGATGCTTCTTCACTCTACAGCTGGATCTGATTCTCTTTGGCCATGGACATAATTTGAGTGTTTCAAGACCAGTACAAGGTGTCTCCACTGACCACAGCAGCTTTGTTCCAGGGATGCAGAACTAGACCCTGAGCAATGCTCTGCTATAACTGCTCCTGCTTTTATTACAGTGATGACAGAACTATATGTTTTGTTGGGTTTTTTGCTCACACTTCTCTGAACTGTCTAGCACATATACAGCTGTATATATACACATATATAGACATTTCAAAGATGTATTATTTAATGTGTGCCATAATTAACGCTGGTGTTCACTTTTTTTCCCTGTTTCTGTTCTTGTGTCATCAGGGCAAGTCCTGTTTTCTTTACCTCCCTACTCTGTCCAAGACAGAGCTGAGATGAACCTTGAATAGGCTGTTATTCTCCCATACAATGTGGGCAAAGAGGAACAGAATACTGCTGACAGAATGTCCTTCTTTCACCATTTGTATACAAAGACAGAGTGTTTATTAATCACATTTGCAATTTTAGTAAATATTTTCTGGACACATTTTGAGATAAACTGACACAACACAGTACTTTCAGGATGCTTTAACTCTTTAGGCTTCAGGACAATCTAATGTATCAGTTAGATCTGATTTATATCGTAAAGCCAGGAATTTTAAACAAGTTTATACTGAGATGATGACCCTTTTTGCTGTGTCCAGTGACAAGGGGTAGCAAAGCCAGGAATCACTGCTGCTTAGCCAGTTCGTATATGCAACCATAATGTCATTTAAAAATACCCTCCTTCATAGTACCTTGCGATATTATTCCATCACTATATAGAACAATCCATTTTACCTACAGTAAATGGAAGTGGAAGAGGGATTTAGTCATGTTCCATCTCATACCTTTTGCTGAGGTGCTGCACAAAAAACCACAGTACTCCAGTGTAGTCCTGCACTGTAGCTCGTTAAGCCTTTGGTTATAGTTTTGTACAGCACTAAGATTTCTTTCGGTATGTACTAACATTCTAAATACCACAAATAACAAAATGCTAACACATATTAAATTATGTGCTAAGGCTACCTAAAATATTCCAAATATCAAGGTTAATTTTAATACAGTCAGATACTACATATATTTGTCAAGTTGATAGTGCTAAACAATCACCAGCTTTGCTGAGCGATCTCAAACCAAGGAATTACACCCAGGCTGATACTGATTTACAGAAGTTTTCAACTGACAAAGATCCAAATTCATCTAAGTAGTGCCACGTTAAAAGACAAGGCCTGAAGAATCCAAATACCAGGTGTGCCACACCAGAATGTTTTCCTACAGCCCATGGACTATCAGTAGTTTGCAGATACCAGAAATCCAGGAAAATAAAACTATTAACTGAACTTTAAATTTAGCACAGTCTTGGGTTTATGTATCAAAAGATCACATAAAACCCACTGGGGGAATACTCTATGTGATATGGTCTGTGGATTTTTTCTTGCTGTTGAAAAACTTCAGTGGTTAAGACAAGCCTGAAAACTGGTGCACTAAACTATATAATCCCATTCAAGATTTTTGTTCAGAGTAAAATTTAACTTTTCTTTATATGTAAGTGCTAATCATTATTTTACTACATATTCTATGTACAATAACATTCAATCTCTTGTCTACTAGTATGATTAGTCATTCATTAATCATGAAATGTTTCATCCTGAAGCATTAAATATAAAGGAGACTGCGAGATTGTAATTCTTACTTCAGCTGTGTATTACTCTGCTGATTAGATGAGTAATAAGCAGTGTTGCAAAAAAAATCCTGTTCTAATATTCTGGGGGGGCGGAAAATCATACAAGACTGCTTATATGACAGAGAAGACAATACCAAAAGCAAGATTTAATGACTTTTTGAGAATTTATATTTCCAGGCAATAATAGGTGAGCAACAGAAAGATGGAAATATTTTTTTTCTAAACTTGCATCCTCAAGTTTCAAACCTGGGTGTCACTGCTGCCACTCTCTTTTTTCATTTCAAATCATGCCATTCAGGGTGCATGACCATTATCAGCAAAGGTATAGCAAATGCACTTGTTTAGTTCTTTGTTTTTTAACGAAGAACATTAATTACTAAAATCTCTAACCAATTCATTCAATCAAATGTAATCTGATCTCTGATCACTTCAACACATAATCAGCCTCACACTTCTGCCTACTTGAGAATTATTGATTTTGTCTATCAACCCAAATAGAGGTCTAGGTGATGCATATAATAATTACCACAGCTAATGCGATTACTGCATGTGAACTGATTACTATAATTAGGAAGTGTGTGTTTGTATTAAAAAGAAAAGTAAATTGCCTTGTAGGTTTTAAGGAAAAACAACAGTAAAAAAGACAACAAAAAAATATCTGCAGTCGTAATTATACAGTCTTGTATTAAAATACGTCAACAAATCTACCATCTGTACAGAGTTAACATACTCTCTTCTAAAGAAATAATACTCAGTAACATATTGTTAGGAATAAAATATCAAAGATATAGAAGAAAATTCTCTCTATATAGCTTTCCCATAAATGATACTGAGTAAGGTATATTTTTAATATACTGACATAACATTTCTTCTTCTATTCCAATAGATTCTATAACCTAAATTACTCCTCCTGTACACTCTGTTTTAATGTCTTGGATAAACACCAAACATCTTCAATTATGCCACACCTCGCTTTTCACACAGAACTGATCAACATTTTTCAGATTACTACTAAAAAATCAGCACCAAGAATCTGACTTAAAAGTTTTATGCACCATATTTCACAAAGAATGGAACTGGATATGTTTCCTTGGGACGTACTCCCACATATGCCCAGAAGATAAACCAGTGTCCCAAAAGCATTTTATATATACTATTTTATAATTCCATGCAATTTATCAAGCAACAAGCTTAGCAGAGAATAGCGAAAAATGGCCATAGTACTGGAGATCTTATTACACTATACATTGCTCATTCTATAGGCAGGAACACTCCCACAATCAGGGTGTGAACATTGCCCTCAATCACTAACAACTTGACTTGGTAAAATGATGGATAGCTCCATTGGGCTGAAAAATTTGGTCATTACTTGTATACATTCTGTAACACACCTTAGGTTAATAGTAATCAATTCAATTTTGGCACCCAGGAAGAAATTCTACTGTTACATGAAGCTGGTTGTGTATGTGTTCAAGTTTTTTTAAATGAGAGAGACAATGAGGGAGAGAGTGGGACAGAAAACGAGAACAGACTCAGTCTGTGTTAGAGCCTGCTCTGTGGACTGATGACAAAGCAGCTGCCTTTTTCCCACCATATCTTTATCTTGTAAGATTATGGTTAGCTTAACTTGTAAGATTATAAGTTAGCTGGAGAATAGCCTTTCTTTTGCTTGCTTTGCATGTCTATGGTGTCTGATATAATTAAACACTTATTCAGAGCTTCTCAAAGCTTCCGTATTACTGATAATATGCAATCATAAATAAATTACATGAAAAAAGAAAAATAATAAAAAGAGGAATTGAAAACTAGTCCATGGGTTTTTTTCAACTATGCCGATGTGGTTTCATTTTCAGCCACAAGAACTAAAAGATACAACTGCAGAATTCAAAAACAACTGGAGCTGATCCAGTCCCTGAATTTTTAATGGTCAATTCTAGAAATGATTAGCAGGAAACCTTAGGAAAAAAACAATGAAATATTAACATACTTCTAATATTATTAGAGAACCACTAAATGTTTCCAAACAACTGAAGATATTGACTGAATAATAGAGCAAGGCATAAGTCTCCTAGGAATTTAGACTTTGTGTTTGACTTCATAGCCTAAGTTTTACATTTAGAGGACTGGGAACTTGAACCAAAGGTGTTTTGTTTTTTTCCCCAGAAAACTTGCATCTGGTGTCCGGACATTCTTCTACTTTCTTTACTCTCAGTGTACATCTATCAGAATCAGAACAATGAGAAAAACGTGTCTCAGAGAAAAATATGCTAAAAGGTTGCACCCTTTCACCCAAGTTTAGGTGCCGTTTTTCACCCTCAGCACAGGAATTTTATTCCCACTGCAACTTCTGTAAAGAGTGTAGTGGTAATTCCTAAAGAAGAATGATTGCTAGTCTGCTCATAGTGCTGACATTTCAATACTGCTTTGCATGAAGTTTTATTATTGTTTCCATTATAATCTTTCATTTCTAAATCAATACACAATAAAGGAAAAGCATTTCCTTCTCTTCTCCATTTGTAGGTATTCCTCTGTACAAAAGGCAAGACACGTGATCTTACAGGAAAACCTGTTTTATTTAAATTGATTAACCTAAAGAAGGAAGGGAAACATGTAAAGGATGAAGAATGTAGGAAAATGTCCAGATACTAAAGACAAGTTTTCTGGGGAAAGTAATACAGTTTTCTAAGAAATTGTATTTTCTCTGTGCCTTTTTAATACAGTTGATACAAGTAGCAGAGAAAGAATGGACTCAAGCAGAAAGCTCCTTCTTACTGCATAATTTACAGGCTGGAAAATAAAGTGTACATATTAAAACCTAACGCTGCACTCCAAGGGGAATTACAAACACATGCCATAGCCCTCTTGTCAAAGGGATATAAACAAAACTAATTAGTTGAACTATATTTTCATTGAAAATTTTGTCAGAAAGTCATTAAAGCTGTTTTCACAGTAATACATTCAGATCTATGGAAAACTCAGCTCTCCTGATTCATTATCATTGCAATTGACAGGGCTGCATGGTTGGGATACTCATTACCTTCAATGAATGCGCAGATCTTAAACAGTGAATTACACATCCTATACTACAAGGTATCCCTTCTCTTTCCAGCAGCAACATCGGTTTACATTCATCAGCTTGACAGTGTAAAAGCAACAGCAACTGTAATTTCAAATACATGTCCAGATAACTCAAAGAAAAATTATTTCTAAACTTAGCTCTACTTTATAATATTTTTATTTGCAGAGGCATATAAAGCATGTAACTGACTGTAGGTTAATTCAAAACTTTAGTAAATCACAGAAAGGATAAATCTTATGAGAGACAACATAATACTTGCATTAAAAGTTCAGTTGTATTTTTGGAGAAATAAGCAGCAGCTACTGAATGAGGCTTTAGTACATAAATCTTAACTTACAGTGCTCTGATTCAACAAGGTGTTTTTTCCCACACCCAATTAAAGCAGATGCAGGATCTCAGTGGATTCAGTGCTATTACAGTTCAGCAGGCCAGTACAAGCCACTATGGCTTGTCTTTGCTTTTTACAACTTTTGCTGAAAACCGGAAGAAAACATTCTTGTTTCATCCTATCTTCTATTAACCTTATTTACTCATCTCAGTTTCCATTGTCTTAAAATCGTTAGCAGAATTTTAACTGTGTTACTGTGTTGGGGTACTCTTACTGGTACTCTCACCCAAGGTGTTTGGTGCTGTCTTTGCCTCAGTCATCACCAGTAAAGTCTTCTCTCAGTCATTGTACAGATCTGTGTCCTAGTAGTAAAGTTTATGTAGGCAAGAAAACTTAAAATAGAGGAGAATCAAGTTAGGGATTGCTTGGACAAGTACACATACAAATCCATGTACAAGATCAGATGGGCAGCATCTACAGTTATGCAAGCAGCTGAAAAATGTCATCATGAAGACACTTTCTGTCACTTCAAAGGCTGTGAGGACTGAAGGAGGCCAAATGAATCACTGGGTGTCACTAGGAATAGGCAAATACTATGCCCTTCAAAACGGTAAGAAAGAATTCAGGATAGTTAGCCTCACTTCAACCTCTGCGGCAATTATGGAGCAAGTCTAGAGAGGTCACATCTAAACACAGAAAGCACAAGAAGAGCCACCATGGAACTAACACTGGGCACACCATACCTGACCAACCCAATCAAGCCTTTTACGATGAAATGGATGGCTCTGTAGACACTGATGAGCAGTGCATACCATGTATCTTTTAGGAAGGTCTTTGAGAGTCTGCCATATCGTACTTGTAAACTGAGCTGATATGGACGAGCAGAATACAAAGTGAAGAAAAAAGTGCCTGTACTAATGGGCTCAAAAGCTTGGCCAATGATTTAAACTATATCTGGCAGCCAGTTACATGCGGTGTTTGTTACTCTGTGGTTAATTCTGGGGCTAACAACATTTGACATCCTCATCAACAATCCCAATGAAGGGATGGAATGCACCTTCAGCAAGTTTGCAAATGACACAAAACTGAGGGCAGCAGCTAATGTGCTGGAGTGCACAGCTGGCTATCCACCTTTGTTCAGGACTTGCTGCCTTCTAAGGGAACTACAGCATCAGAAGGTATGTGAGTAATAATTTTCTAGATGGCATGACTATTCAGTGTAAACTAAAAACCACCTTGAGTATTTTCTAGTTGTTCACATTACATTTCAGGTTGCAATGCTACACCTACTTATAGATTTAGGATAGCTGCAGACTTTCAGAGAAGGAATCTAGACTCCATGACAAAGTTCATTTTGGAACAACTAGAATGCTGTGAGGACAGAAGAAAAACGTAACTCACAGTGGCAATTCTCCCAGGAAAAGATTCCTTTATAATTCTTTTTCTTCTTAGTTGATTATAAAAGAAGCCTATAAATTAACACAAAATCAAACCCAAACATAAGGCCATTTTTCTCTCAATTTTCTCTTTAAACAGAATACTTCCTTGAAGAATCAAATAATAAGTGATATATGTAACATTGTAATCTTAACTGTGGTCCAAATCCCTCCCTCTGGTTGGGTATTTAAATAAAATGTGAAAAAGATGCATTTTTCCCAGCTGCCACATACCTACAAAGTTACTTCTGTAGATGTAATGAACAATCTCCTTAAGGCTATCCATTTATTTACATAACATATTCATGTCTCACAGCCTCTTTAAAGGAGGTCTCATAAAATTTTCTTTCCAAAAATAATATCCAGCAATTGTTAACATTTTACAGACAAGCATGTATTTCTCTCTTTCCAAAATGCCAAAATTTCTTCCACTAAGGTGGGACAAAATTAAATTCCTTTTTTATTGCCATAAAACCAGCACTGTGCCTACTCTGTTTTGGCACTTGCAGCTGTTCAGTCATGCCTCTGGTTCTTCCATTTGCCAACAAAGGGATAGGTGTATTTGTAACAGCCCTTCAACTGAAAGAAATCTCGCAGAGGCATTTTCCACTATGTACTTCTTTCACCTACCTGTCTGAAATGTTTCAATTCACATTTTTGCAACCTTTCCTTTACTGAAGTTTAACATATTAAAAATATTAACCTACTAATAAAAATGAAAATACATATTTTGGACCTCAAGAAAGGTGTTCAAAAGTAGAGAGGAACAAAAATCTTTAATCTTTTTGGGATTAAGAAATGTTTAATCCACCATTAATGGATCCTCATGTTAGAAACAACTCCCTGCAAATACATATTGTCCCTGCTAGCACAGAATATGATGTCAATACAGGAACTTCTGAAATTTTGTACCTGTAACTGTACAGATGAAAAAGACAACACAAACAGGCACTAACATACTACATATAATGGGTTTGAGCTGTATTTTGAATTTCCTGAGTCACTTTAAGATTCCTTTCTTCCTCTGTTTTTTTCCCCATCATAGTTTTAAATCCTCTTCAGTTTATTTCCAGATTAAGTATTTTTACAAAAATCTCACCATGTGCAATTCTCATCTCCAAAAAGGAAGCTAAGTATGTTTGTAAAAGCAGGATTACTTATGAGGATTTGGAAAGGAATTGAATACACAGAAAATTAGGGAGAGATGTACTCACCTGTCCCAGAAGGAAACAATTTGATTTCATCTTGTTCATTGAACTCAAATCTTTTTTTAACGGGGGAGATTAAATACTGATTTTCAGCACCATGGGAACTGCTCGATACAAAGAAGGGGAAACCAGGAATACTTATATCTGGTTTCGCTTTGAAAAGAATGAGTTGTATCACCAGAGTGACTGAGTATGCAGGACCAAATGAAATACTATGGTAAGAAGGGGAAAACATTTTCCATTGGCATTTGTTTTTATGTAAGCATTAAGGAACACCTTAACTTAAGCCTGCTCAAATTGTTAGCTTGAAAAATAGGGAAGAAAGGAAGGTGAGCCAAAGATCAGTTGACATTCCTTCTCCTTTGAAGTTAAAGCAGCAGAGCATAGCATCTGACGGGAGCTAGAGCTTAAAACCTCACCTTTCAAAGAATAAGTAAGCTTAGTTCTACAAAGGTGACACTTGCAAGTAGCGTAGCAGTGCAGATCTCCAGTGAGATCAGGAGGGCTGGTCAAAGAAGGCAGAAGGAATTGTCCACTTGCACAAGCATTCTAAGGAGCACACTATACACACATAAATCCTAATTTCAGTGTTCACACTTAAGTCCAGGTCTACATAAGCTTTCTTCCCTTTTCAGTGAAGCAACCCTTCACTGAAATACAAGTAACTTGTAATACACTTGCACAGAATTGTGATGTATATTCCCTATTTAGGGTTCAGGTTTCCATTTATTGACTTTTTTAAAGTTACAATGGCCGATCATAAAACCTAAATCAGGTTGATCAGACTGGGCTGCCAAGAAATTTATTTTTGTATTTTTGTAAATCTTCCCTTTAAATTTATATATTGAATGATTTGTATTTTAAAACATTTTACAGTGGGATGCTGACTAGAAGCAGACGGCAGAAATGGCTGCAGTTATTTTGGCTAGAGAGGCCTTGGCAGTGAAGTATAGTGCAGGTCACAGAGATACGGGAGAGAGCAGAAGACAAGCTGTCTCTGATGCAAAGTAACTCTGAAAGGACAAGCTGTTGTACAAACTGCACTGACCGACTAGTAGAGCATAAATTCATCCAGCCTACAAAAAGACTCCCCATTAGGCCTTCACTTGTGATACTAAAATCACATTCTTTATGCAGCTCAACTTAGACTATGTATGATTACCTATAGTAATTGGTTTGACACATTCCCTAGTAACACGCAAACTGTTTTACAGGTTAAAGGTTCATCAATGGGATTTAACCCAGAGCAGTACAAACCTGGGTTACTACTTAATCCACTAGCGGTTTTCGTTTTTCATAAAGATCTACCAGATTTCTATATATTAAAAAAAAAATCTCACAAAATAGTTTACAAGCTCATGATATTGTGCAGGTCAAAATGCTTGAGACACCATGTTCAGGAATATGATGGGACCTTAAATTAACACATTCAACAATATTAAGGTCTTATGTATCTCCATTACAATGTACCAGAATATCCCAGAAATAATAAAAACTTGTCTAACATCTGTTCACTTCCAAAATGCAGCAAATGCAATCTCAGAACAGCAGAAAAACTTACTTAAAAGGATAACACGTCAAGTCTTGAAGAGAAATTACTCACTTCAGGGTAGGTAACTTGCTTTAGAGAAGAAACAGCTGTGTTATCATTAAGACAAAGTTCTCACGGTCACATGGCCACCCTGTATAAAATATTCAGGTACCTCATTTTTAACGAACGCTTTGTCTTCTAGACTATATTCATCATCCTTAGAACTAACAAGTCCTCTTGGTTTCCTTGGTCTTCTATGTTAAAACCCTCTTCACCTGGGGAAGAAGTAAAACCTGAGCGACCTTTTTAGTCCAAGTGCTCCCCTTCAGTCTTCCTCCTTTCCTTTTCCCTGACTCTTCTTTGCAGTTTACAGACTACTTCCTTTAAATAAAGAGTTTACAGACTATTTCCTTTAAATACAGAAGTTATGTGTCCTTCCCAACTTCACAAGTGTCCAAGAACAACCAAGTGAGTTAGTATAATTGAATTATTTTGTTTTTTCTGAAGAATGTTAAGTTGCAAGCCTTTGTTTTGCTATCATAACCTTAGGCTACAGTAAATGAATTCTCTGCTACCTTTGAAGAGAGAGATGAAGTAAAAGTCCCCAAGTGCAAAATCAAACAGAAAAGAAAGCCCCTTCTGGTTTGCTTGAAATATACATCTTGTCCTGCTGTTCCTTTAATGTTTTCTTTTATGATAAGATTCAGTGAAGGGCAGGTAGAGGGTTTTTTTTCTCCCCTTCCTACAAATACCAGTTTATTACAAAAGCATATTGATGACTGCAAACCATTATAACTCAGATTAATCCATTTGTTTATGTCAGATTAATACACTTATTTGTGTCAGATCAGACAAGAGTAGGTTTCTTTGACTTCCCACATCCTCCTAACATTTTAACACATTTTTTAGCATCGCTATGAAGCAAGAGCCTCCTGTGGTTAGTTTGTTGATACTAGTTTCTTTCTTTTTTTCTTTTTTTTTTTTTTTTTTCCTTAACATTTTTTCTTAAGCTACGCAGTCTGGCTGGCATTCAGTTGAAACTAATGAAGAATGATTTTTAAATTGCCAATGCGTCATTATCTAAGATGAACACAAACCAGGTCTCTGCACTTAGTCACTCATTTCACAGCTCAAAACTGTTCCACCACTTAAACTGCCTTGACATGTGGAAACATTTGCAAATGCCCACAGGCTTCCAAAGAGTTCCTCCCCAGATCAAACTAAATCTCAGGCAATGAAACAGCTTTTTATAATAGTAACCACTTTTTAATCAACACTAAACACCCCCAACCCTCCAAAGCCCCCCACAACCCATCTGGAAAAAAACCCACCATATATTCCTTTAGGTTATAATGAGAGAGATGATAATTTAGAAGCTAAGAGGTGAAGTTCACTCATTAAGAAACACATACTTGAAAACTCAGGACCAGATTATTATTACTATTTTTTAACAAGAAGAATCCTTTTGTGCTTCTGTTCAGAAAACAAATGTTTGTGCTTGAAAATTTCCATGTGAAAATACAACGCAACTGAAGTTGGCATCAATGCTAACTACAGCATAGGGCCTGTAAGTCCAAATCAGTGAGAAAATTTGCCAGTACACAATGTGGGAAATGGTTGCCTAAACATCAGTCTGTAACATCGTTATAGATGCCCCAAGTCATCCTAGCTGGACACCAAACACCAGCCAAGACGGGTACAGATCTGCTGTAGATCCAGTGCAAGACCTGTTATTCCCATGTTCACATTCTGTATATCCTCAGGAAGCATAGCATTATGAAGTACTTAACAGAAATTTAAGTAAAACAGTAATTCTAAAGAAATACACAACCTCCTCCCCATCCCCACACCTGCCTTCCTCTCTCCTCAGTCCCACTCCATTCTTCATTGAAACGGGGGATGTGTTTCTATGTCTCAATGAGGACAAAAGTTCTCAGCTGAAAGCTTCTTGATGAAAACACTAGGGACAAAATACCTCCTCCCTAGAAAAGGCTGGAAAATTAGAGATTACCGTGTTGATCTTCTACATCTCCCAGTAAACTTGTTTAGCCTGAGAAAAATGGGCAAGGCAAGGAATGCTTTCTGTGGTATAAAAACAACAGCAGATATTTAAACTTGAACATCAATGCTGATTTATGTATCAAATATTTTTGAGTTTCAGTTACTGTTGGGAAGGGGTAGGAGGAGAAGGGGAAACATGGAATGTTTGAAGCCTTAGCAAAGGCCTACAACTATATGATATTAAAAGAAAGAGCTGTGGGCTGTTGTGAGATTTATCTGAATGATTTTAAAACAACTGAGAGTCTGAATGGGTAATAGGCAACCCTGGTAAATGGTGTAACTTTTTAAAACATGAAGTTTTCCACTCCCAGTAGACTGACACAAAGGTGCTGTGCTAACAAACACAACTAGAAGGCTTAAAAAACAACCAGTGACCATTAATTAGGGGAAAAATAACAATTCCACCTTTATATACCCAAGTGGAGCCTTACATAACATTACAAAAGCTCACACAGGGTTCAACTGAATGTTTATGGTATCTCAGCCAGATCCCACAGCAAGGATGCAGAGGTACTTCCTTACCTTATATAATGGGAAAGAGGGTCAAGGTACCCACCCCAGAGATGTGCAGCTCAGACTTCGAAAAACAGGTAGTTGCAGAAATCAGTAAAAATTGTGAACAGCACTTTTACTTCTTATCTCATTACATACCAAAAGTGCTAAAAAAAAAATCTTTATCTATCACAAGGAATAACTTCTGATTTTACAGTCTTTCCAGTATTCAAAAGCTTGCTATATTGTTTTTGATTCGGATGCAACAGATTTGAGCTACTATACCTAGAAGTAAATTCAGTTAAATGATCTTTTTTGCATATTTTAAAGCAAAGCTTAGAAAACTCCTGTTCTCTTTTGAGCTCGGTATCTGACATTACATTCAACAACCTGCAGGAAACAATGAAGTTTGCTATAAGAGTCTATTTAATGAACCATAAAATATAGCAATATTCAGCTCTATTTAAACTTAATTTTATTGGCTTTTTAAAAAATTCTGGTTTTACCCATTTGCATGGTTCACATCTGCAGAACAAGAAAGGCAAGACTGGTAATAAGGATTTCTATACACTTCTTTTACTTAGAGTTGGTGCAACCATTTAAAGCTTTCTATACAAATATGAATCATGCTGGTTAATATAGCTTGAAATACTCTAATTAATGTAATTTGAAATACTAGTTTTGCTTGACTAAAGCTTTTAGCGAGATCTTGACATTTCTATAAATAAATAGGCCATTTGCAGGAACTTTGATAACTATGTCAATCCACAAATAACGGAGCCAATCTGCCAACTAATTCTTGTGATTACAGTTATTCAACATTATGTGTTTGGACACTGAAGAATGCAAATGTTCACTTAGGAATATCTGCTTTGTACAGTGACAGAAAGTATCAATAATCAATAAATATGTATTAAGTTATGGCTTTAGACCAGTGTATTATGAGTATGGTTATATTTTAGAGCTTATACTAGTCTGCACTACAATAAATTTATTCACGTTTAAATCAGTAGTAAAATTATCATTCACAGTTGGTTGGATTTTTTTAATTAACAATTCTCAGTCAAAACTCTTCCCCTCTCTACCTACAAACAGCAACATCTCACTTTTACCAGCAGCCAAGTTGATGGGAAACTCACATTACAGCACACACTGCAACATGTGAAATGCCAACTTTCAGCACACTGAGACAATTTTCCTACTTTTTTTTTTGTTTTTTCTTTTTTTTAAAAAAAAAAGTTAAATAATAGGAACTATGTTTCTGATATACTTGTATATAAATATATTAACTACCATAAAAACCTAGACTAGCCTCTCATGCTGAACATACACAAAAAATTAAAACGTCTTTTAACTTGTTTGCAAAGTAGTGGGTTTGCTAGAGGTACACAGTTATTTGGAGAGGTCTCTTGCTGGAGATAAAGCAGAGTTTAAAGTAGCTCTGCAGTCTCACATACAGCAATGCCCTGCTCATCTTGCCTCACAAACATCACTTCTCTTTTCCTCAGTTCAGGCTGCTCAACCAACACCCACTCCTGTTTCACCCTTATTGCTAGCAACAAGTCAGGAGGAGAGAAGTTGCACTGGAGACTAGAGTACTGATTAGCTGTTCCCATCCTCTGGAGAGTTAAACAAGAGAATTATTTGTTCTGGGAAAGGAGGGAGAAGATAGATATGATTTTTATAGGAAGCAGCACCCAAGTATTCATAGGAGTTAAAATATTAAGATAGAAGTAACTTGCAGTGTACAAACCGGATGGCAAAAATCCATCTTTGGTTGCCTATTCCCAAATTTCTTGCTCTTCCAGACAAGTATGAATTTCAGCTGTTTATGTTTGCAGAAATCTTTTTTTTCCAATCTCCATACGTAGGCTTATTTGGGGAAATGTCTAGTGTTGACACAAAGCAACATTCTTGCATGTTTCATAAATTTTAGGATAAAAAGCAAGTATCATTTGTTTTTCAGCTTTTTTTCATTAGTCAGTGTTGAGCATAACCACACACACACAAAATCACAGAAGTGCAAAGATTTGTGTCCTGTCAGTTTCCATCCCATCTCATTAGCACCTAGTGTGATTTGATTCTATATATGTTGGTTATAAGAGAAGAATTTTTTTTTTTATTTTATGTTCATTCAATTTTTCAGATCTATATCAGGACTATGACAGAATATCCCAAAAGCATGGTTCTTCAGAAAACAAACACAACTTGTACTTATCTTTATGGTGATGTAAAAACACTTCAAGGTGGATGAATGCTAACATGCCTTCTGGCAAAATCAGCAACCTTCAAACTGAAGAAAGAAAATTGTGCCTGTGTGTTTGAACTGTTTGCAAGAAGGAAGCGTGATTAAAAATAAATACAGAAGAAAGATTTCCCCCCCGCCTCTGAATATTGTGAGACTTGTGCAGACGACCAATGTGATGTGCTTTCAATTGATTGCTCTCTGTACATTCAGCCCTCAGTATAGTCAGCCTGTTTATAGTGTATGTGAAAATTTGATCATAGGTACCTAGGATTTTCCCCTCCAGCATAAATAAGGAAAGATATATTTGCATGAAAGCATCATTCAGAAGAAAAAAGTTCAAAAACAGATAGCTAAACACTTCAAACTAAAAACAAACTTTCTTTTATCAGGTGTTGACTTACAAAAAATACAAAAAATCCCTCACAACCTCAGTCACTATCAGCTAGGTAACTGTAAGAGTGGTAGGGCTGGATTACAGATTGCAAAACTCAAGCTTCACTATTTCAAAGTGTTCAGCCTATCCTGTTTTAAGTAGTCCTAAGTTGTTTCCTGCTTAGTCTTGCTGACCTCTGAACAAAGATGGAATTGTGCACATTTCCTTGTTTGGACAGCCCAGAGACTTGAATCTCCACCTTTTTCTCTGAAATACACAAGTTGTTTAAAGTAATGGGTTGTCACCAGTAGTCACCTTTCTGGTCCCAAAAGAATGAAGAGATGGAAAAAATAGAAAATCCATTTGACCATCCATCCATGAAGGGAGAAGTTAATACTGGTCTGTTCAAGGTAAGTTATGGATATCTAATCACAGATTACAAAAAAAAAAAAAAAAAAAAAAAGGATCTTTATAAATTTGAGGTAAGTTCTTCAGAACAATTACTGGATTTCATTACTCTCCAATGATTAACTATATTTAGTAGTAAACTAGGACCCCTATCTGTAAACCTTGCAAAGCTTGCTATGTGTCAACTCCATGCAAGAAGATTTCAGATTATAAGCCACAACATCAATAGAAGCCTTCTAAATATATTAGGAATAATACGAGTATTGGCAATCAGGTATTTGGATTATTATTATTTTATAAAAATTTCTTAATATTCACCCTAAGATATCAAAAAATGTTTTGATCTTGGAGATGTGTGGATAGTGAAGATGAAACTGCACAAACCCTTCCTATCCATGCCTGGGGAAAAATAATACCAACAGATATTGGTACTGTCAGTACAATTGCTGCCCTGCTGTTTTAATCTGTTTGCAGCAGGATTGTTGCACAGTAGTCCATGGAAAATAGCTGCTGCAGTTTGCCGACTTTCAAATGCTTTTTGTTCTAGGTGGT
This sequence comes from Microhierax caerulescens, assembly GCA_035590215.1. Classification (NCBI taxonomy): domain Eukaryota; kingdom Metazoa; phylum Chordata; class Aves; order Falconiformes; family Falconidae; genus Microhierax; species Microhierax caerulescens. Next base: position 19,214,338 of record JAVJGJ010000034.1, read on the forward strand.
TTTGCTGTTAGTTTTCTGTTCCTCTGTTTTAAAGCTGGAGGGTCAGTTACACTAAATTCAGCAGACACACAGAAAGAACATGAACCATAGATAACTAGTCATTATTCCTGCTTGGACAGTAAGAAAGATGTATTCTGACTACAGAAATGGGCTGCATTGAAACAAATATCTCCAAATGTTATAGAAACTCTCCTAAAGAGTGTCATCATTTATCTACTGGTATGCCTGTATAAAAAAGGCACGGATGTAATTCACTCATTAAATTCTCGTGAGTCTTAAGTCCTCTTCTGTATTACGGAGCTCTTGGTAACACTATAATGTGCCACACTAAAGACATTGATGTGATGTATGTAAGAGATATTATGATCCTTAATTGTTCTATTGACATTTTGATTCCAAATCTCAGATGTAAATAGCTTGCAGCAAGAAGAAATCCAACTATTTCTCATTTCAAGTCAGATATTTGAAAAACATGTGAAATGACAACCAAACATTCACCTCAGATTCATCTAGTTGTCAGGTATTATCCATCTAAATATTAATGAAACCTGTACTCCTCAACCAGTCTACAGCTATAATTTTCTGGCAGTTAAGCATGAAACACCATCCAAAGCACTAACAGATAGTTCAATACTGTGTGCAAGCTTGGTTCCACTCATCAAAAAATGTGTAAGGTGCTTCAAAAACACCCAGAGACAGCATAATCAAAGAGACAGGGCACCTTCTGTACCAGGAACAGCTAACAAATAACTCTTCTGTCAGAAGAGTTGACTTTGGGGTGTGTTACATAAAACCTTTAAACTGACTGGCATAGGGAAGGCAAAGACAGCCTGTTTACTACACTTTCTTTGTACTGGGATAAGAGTAGAGAAGAACCGGGGGGGGGGGGGGGGGGGGGGGGGGGG
>JAVJGJ010000034.1:19217358-19231691 GCA_035590215.1 Microhierax caerulescens
CGTAACTGTTACACATGATGCAGCACTGCTTTTCTGGAGGCAGCTGAACTGCCTGCCCATGGCACATGGTGAATGAATTCCTCTATTTGCTTCACTTGTGTGCATGACTTCTGCTGTACCTATTAAACTGTCTTTATCCCAACCCACGAGTTCCCTCACTTAGCAAGCAGCTGCGTGGGACTGACTTGCCAGCTGGGGTTAAGTAACAACATCTCTGTACAATAGATGATGGGGCTGATCTTTGACATTATCAGCACTTACTCATTTACCACAAAATTTAGGTTTGAGGCTCAAATATTTCCTACATCACTCTGAAACTATATGTTAAGGAAAAAAAAAAAAATAAATCTGTACAACAAATTTAATTCCAGATATCAAGATGGAAGTAGAATAATGTGTTTGATTTAGTAGGAAGCTACTCAAAAGCATAAGTTTATCAGCCTTTACTCTTTTTCAATTTCCTCAAAATTGAAAACAAGTCACACCTGAGAGAATTATTCACACACAGAAACATATGTACATACATGCTCAAAAAAGAAAGGCAAGGAAAGCCATCCCTGCACAAATATACTACTAAATCTTGAGAGTACTTTCTCAATACTACTTGCATATTAGCTGCTCTCCTAATTGTGCCTACATAATTCCAAATGGATACTCTCTAAACAAAACAATCAATTAAAATTACTGTTGATCATTTTTAACACCAACAATCCAGCTCTAGATACTGAAGTAAGTCTGTTCTAGAGTGGTACTCTTCGAAAAGGGAAATCTCACAGCTGTATACATGTGTTCGTAATTCAGGTTAAATTTTAAGTGGCATCAAAGATTTAGGGAAACTGAAAACTCTCATAGCCCTTGAAAAAAGTTTAGTTTCCTTGATTGAAAGTTCTCATCCTGCATTCTCAGGGCCAAATTATTATTACTACAATACTATCCATTAATCCAGACGTTGAACCACAATATGCCAACACACATATCACATTAGCTCTCTTTATGCATTTTCAGTATGAGAAACAGGTTTTACAATCGTGGTTCTATGTTTATAACTTGATAACTGCACATACTGACATTAAGTTTAACTTAATAATACTAATAAGGGTGAACATTTGCATACATGTAAGCTTTTACACAGCACAGATGTTAAGCAAATAACACGCTACTTAAATTTGTGTAGTTCAGCTTGTCAAAATAGCAAGTGTTGAGAGTAATCTGCACTGTATCACTGTAATTCAGATAGGTGAGCTAGACATGTAACCACATGCTATTCTTTCAAAGATACTTTAAAAACTGTTTTCAGATGTCATATGAATATTCTATGAGATTCTCTGAATAAATATTATTTAAAAGCTCTGCTAACTTTGCAAAGTATTTAATTGCTACTAAAGTCTGCTAAATACTTACCCCAGTGAATAAGACTGATAATTGTTTAAGAGATTTATGTGATTAACATGTAAAGTTAACTTTGAAGACATTTCCTAATAAAACCAAATGCCCTTATGATAGTTTTTTTCAGCATTATCCATTTCATTTAAATTACTTTGATTTAATATACTTCACCAGGATTCTACACAATGTCATTTTAAGAAAGATGCAGGATTTCTAACTGTATTGATATAGAAAAAACATATGAAAGTATTTTCAAATTATTTAGTAATTGGCAATTCTGTACTGACATTTATTCATCACTCATAGACACTAATAATTTTTTATTTGATGTATGAATGTATTTTTTTTTAAAAAAAGTCACATGTTTCTCATCTATTGCAGTACGAGGCATATTGCATAATTATATAACAATCTCCAATGTATCTGTTACACATTTGGGGGAAAAAATGCAAGCTACACAGACTCTCAGCAAGGAAACAGATTTGAATACTACAGGAGAAATAGTACACTTGGAAAAAAGTTTCATCTCTTATACTTACGTGGCAGACATGACAACTGACACACCCGTTGACAAACCTCTTTCATCATTGTACAGGTTAAGAACTTTTTTTTTCCCCCCCCCACAGTATTGCAACACAGGTGAAAGGAAAGGAGATACTTTCGCTTTTTAAAAGCCTCCACTTTTTGCATCACAGCTTTGGGAAAGAACTACTAAATTCACAGGAAGTTTTGTGGAAAACTGTAACAACACAGGTAAGATATACAATCGCTTCTCTGAAAGCTACCTAACTGATTGCAGGTAGGTAGCATTTTGACTTCCACAAGCATAAACAACATATTTACTACATATTTATGAAAATCAGCAGTTTCTCTTTACACAACTTTTAATATTTAACTTCATTGCAATTTAGTAATTTGTCAACTTTTCGAAGTAGAATAGTCATAAAATATTTTAAACATTTTCACTAAACCACTGAATTTCGTATTTTGTCCCACAAGAAATAAATCATTTAGGGAGATCCAAACCTTGCTCAAAACCAATTTTATTCACTTACGCAGCTACAAAGTACGTATGCACTTCTGTTTCTATTCATAGTTGAACATTCAATGAGAAATTATATTCAGCAATCATTAACTAAGCTACATAAATGAACAGAGTGACAAATGTAAAGTAATATTTAAACATTTGAGTTTTACTATCACTTGATATCATTGAAGATTTCAGGGGGCTATTTTTATTCATTGGTTGGTTTTGTTAAGGTTTTTTAAGATAGAACTTTTTTCAGGCTTAGGTTTCTGTCCCATGTGATAAGCTGAGGTACAACAGACTTTGCTCCAATCCCAACTCCCAGTTGCAAAAAGAAAAATAAAACCCAAACAACAAACCTCAAAGAAACCTCAGTCAAATAACATGGGTCTTTAAAGGCTTACACTCTATCGAAAAGACTAGTTAGGCCAGTATGCTCAAGCCCTTCATTTGATCCACATCAGAGACAAGCCTCCTAGTTAGAGATGATGGCTGTGGCCAGGGATAAAATAACTGGTTTCTCACTCCCATAAATTATCTACAATAACACCAACTACCTCAGAACAGAACACTGATATAACTCTTGCAAAGAAACTGTGCCTTTGTCTCTGATAAATTCCAAGTGGCACTTGGTTAGTGTCGCAGCACTCTCAAAACTATCAAGGTGCAACATGGTCTTTTACCATCTCATACTGGCACACTTTCCATCCCAGTGCCTCTGCTGCCGTCTCCTCATCTCTCCTCCTCACTCAGGGCACGCTCTCTCCCCTCTTGCTTCTTGCTCTCTCTCTGCTCTTCTTCCTCGGCTGCTCTCTTCACTGGCTCTCAATCACTTAACAGAACCAGCCACAGCTGCACCTTATCTACATCGACCAACCCGCAGCCCCTGAAGCCAGCCCACAGCTGTATGTTATCAATTATAATTAACCCAGCTTCACTCTTCTACAGGTTAGCATGTTACTTAGCAGTATCAGTGAGTGGTGTCCTTCACTGGGAACAAACTACACTCACACCCCGTGAATTATTACAGGGTGCCAAAGTTCCTGTAAGTGATTCAGAGGAGGCATAGGCTAAGAAGTTGAAAGACACTCATCTAATATAATTATAGTTTCTTTGGGGTTTGACTTCTTCTCCAAGACTGGCCTCCTGGATCACTATACAATATTCAATATAATATTTACTCATTCGTTCAGTCAGTTGTTCTGTCTTTCTTTATTTCTGGCATATTTTAATGTCCTTTCCTGTATTTGTACATAAAACAATTAAAAAAAAATACAGCCAGCTTAGCAGTAGATGACTAACCACTGAAAGAGCACCAGGATTTTTATCCCAACTAAAAATAAAAGACTAAAAATATAACTTCATTATTAAAAATATTAGTTGATTTATAGAGTATGTACTTCATTAGGTATATGAAACAGGAGAAGCAGCAGCAGTTGAAAGATAAACGTTGGGATTTTGTACACTACCTAAAATTTCAATATATTCTAAAGTTTCAACTATTAAGTATCTGTTTGTCTACTGTAAGTTTATGAACACACTCCTCAAAAGGAAGAACTCTTGTTTTCTTACTGCTGTGCCAGGGCTCGACAAAGTTCGCCCCTGAGACTCCACAGTAGTAGCTGCAATCCATGGGAGATGTCAATGCTAAGAACAGTGAAAATGATCACAGCAAAGGAGCCTTACAAATTTCTAAAGTATTTTTTTAAGATTTCCAAATGAAGGTCATAAATCAATTAAACTTTTTCATTTAGAACTAATTGTGGCTGATGCAAACCCACCTTTTTCTTCTATAAAATAAATAAGATTTCTCTGCAAACGTGCTTACTTTCAGGTTTCATTTCCAAAGGATGCTACATGAAAAGAGATACCTGCTAGTAGCTTGGAAATGAAATTAAATCTCCAAGGTCAAACAAAAAACCTTCTTAGCAAGTAATAAACTAAGTGAGCTACTTATAGAAGATGTACAAATGTTCTACACAAAAGGAAAACCAAGACTTACAGGAAAGTGCAATGAAAAACCATTTATCAAAGTTCTTAAGTTTTGTGATCCAAGGAAATTTAATTTTCTTTTGACTAACTAGTGGGAATTTCATGGAGGGTAAAAAAAAAAAAGGTAAGAAGTGCTAAGCACAGCTATCATGACAGTTTGTAAGAAAATTAGGCAAACCATTAAAAGGATTAAAAATAATTATGATTTTTATAAAATCCAGCATTTACCACAGCACCAATATCTATTATATAAAATAGGGTCCTTAAAGAACTGGTAAACCAGGTTCCTGCCAGACTGTCTCAGAAAAATGTATTCATTCAACTCAATTCATAGAACCGTTCTTTTTCTAGCAGACACTTTAGCATGCATTATTTTCATCATGTACATGTTATTGTATGGCCAAATGGCAGATCTCATTTGTAATTTCTTGTATTTTTTATCATACCCTACCAGTCTTATCTTCTACATTTTATTTCTCATTTATAAGGGGAAAACATTGCAAAAATGACATCAAGCTTTAACTAATAATGGTTATCTTTAGGAATCCTTAAAAACAGTGTCTCACAGTTTTAAAGGATAAATAAAACCCCTGTTACTACCCACTCTGCAGAACAAATAGTGTTTCTGTTAAGAGTTGTCCTTCCTAGGGAAAACTATGTATTTCAGATTTTGTATATTTACTTAAAAATCAAATGACCCAGTGTAGGCAGAGATTCCAAACTGGCAAATTTCCAGTTTTTGCAGTATCTCTAATCTCCTGCTGTGATGAATTTTTTGTTGTTGTTGTGGAAGAGAAAAAAAAAAGAAGAGAAAGAACCTAGTAGTTAGCTAATATTTGCTAGTATTATTGTTTGCAGGAGAAATGGAACTAGTTTTTCAAGAAAAACTATGGACTAAGCTGGCTTTCAGCTGCATCCTCAAGATCTAAATCCAGACTGAAAGTTTGAAAATAGCCTAATTTCCACTAAATAACAGTGTTCCTCTTTTTTTTCATTAAATAATAAAGTTCCTCTATTATGTTATTTTCATCCTCTGTGCTAATTAGTCTTCCAAATTAATTCTAAATGCATGTACATGGCAAAGTAAATCAACTGATGCTATACTTCAGTTTAGAATTTTAAGTGTCTCCATACTAATTCAAATGAGTTTTGGGACTTCAAAAGCTCTCCTCCTCTGGGATTATAAAATCAAATTGGAATTAATCACAATTTATAAAATAAAACCTCATATATTATTTTCCTTCACCAGCTGCCTAGGTTTTATTTCTTCAACCAACCTGTCAAAGATTAATTTTCTTCAGGCCAGTATCACTTGAAAACAATTGCTCTAGGTAGAGCAGTACACTCAGAACTACAACATGCACACTACAGCCTTATGTCAGAACTCTGATATGTAGTATACTTGCAACGTGAAGAATGGAAAGCAAAAACCACTTCTCTAACAAATACCATTTCAACAGCTTTAATAGCATGAGCGATACAAAAGCTTGGCAAAAGACAAGTATAGTTTCTGGTACGCTAAAATGCTGAGATTTTAGGCTTACCACTGTGCTACATTAATTTCTTAAGTGGTTTTTTTACAACTTTTAAATACTGATCCTTAAATTAGTAGACCACATTGTTTTTTTTTCTTCTGCAGCCATTTTAAAAGGTCTCAATGCAAACAATGGAGGACTACTTGTGCACTAAAGATGAACTACTGAAAATGTGCCACATGAACTGCCAGTACATACAGACAAAATAAAATATGGTGCATTCTCTTAGATGCAGATTAGATGAGAAAACTAAGATTAGAATGTGGTAACTTGATTTAATTAAAGGAGTCTAGATAGCTGTTCCTACTGCTCTGGAAGAGACTGCAGCAATGGCACACCAAGAGGTGAAGCTCTCATTGAGCATCAGGGGGGTTTCAACTATGGTTGTGTTTGAGCAAGGGCTTGAGAGTAACTTTTAGCAATATTCTGTACACGAAAATACATACGCTTTAGAAAAGGAAGACAAACTCTCCCTTCCTTTCCACCAATATCCAGACAACATGAACACCTTTAAGTAATTTAGCAAAGAATCAGCTTTGAATACATTCCGCACATTATATATTGGAAATCAGGAATAGACTTACTTTATTCTTTAATTGCTACTTGTTATTTTCACTGATAGCCTCATTGTGAATAAAATGAATCTGAACACAACAAGCAAAGGAACAACACTTAACATTCTTTTTCTTCTCTCAGTTTTAAGCAATTCATTGTCTGGCTGTAACCCACTGTACTGCCACGCAGAGTACCAACTGGGATGCTGTGTGAACCAGAAGTTTCTGAACAGCAACAGAGCGAAAATACCATTTGTGAACTTCAGAGAAAAGGGATGTCTAACTATGCTCAGGTGAATAAAACAGTCTAGTCAGAAATACTACTGTCAGAATACCTTATATAATTGAATTTAACATCTTCTGAACAGACATCAAAAAAAATCATTTAGCATGTTATCTCAGAGACATATGCTCTGAATGTATTTCCACAGAGATAGTTCTTTCTTACTTATGTCTTCCTATGCAAAAGCCACAACCATAGATGTAAGCTGAAGTTCTTTTTATATTTATTTCTAGACAGAAGACAGTGACACTACATCTACACTTTAAAAAAAAAATAATAAAAAATTACTACCTGTTAATCTGCAAAGGAGACTGCACAATTTCTTTAAGCGCATACTATACAGGTAATACTGAACTGGACAATCATTGTCACCATAAAAACCAGAAAGACCCACTAGAAGGATCAGTGCCAAATTCCAAACTGCACACGCAAAATACATAAGCAATCGGGATACCTGCAGAGTGATACACAAACTCTTACAGAATTTTGTTGAACCTAAACTGTCTACTTGTAAAATAAGGAGAAAAATACAAAAAAAAACCCCAAAACAAAAAAAAAAAAACCACAAAACCCCCCCAAACATCCAAACCCAAAACTAAAAGAACATCGACAACATCAGTCAAAGCTTTGTGCCCACATATTAAATCATATTAGTAAAACATCATTATTAAATTAAAGATGAAACAGCAACATATTACTAGAGGTATGTTTTAAATCTTTCTAAATCGTGTATCAACATGAACAGCTATTCACTAAAGCGAATCAAGCATGGAAAATAGCATCTATTTTCTAGAAACAGACCTCCCTTTCCGTCCACTGCACCTCATTAGGAGAACTGATAAGTGATCTTGTAAAGCATGACACAGGCACAGTTTCAGGTAGGTATGATAGTTGACAACAGTCACTTAGAGCTCCAAACAGTGAGTTAGAGGATACAAAACTACTTCAAGGACAAAAGCAGAAATTTTTCCCCACCTCTACATCTGTGAGTGTACCACGAGAGCATTTCACTATAAACCAGAGTTTCTGAGATCAGATGTATTTAGCAACAACAATGGACACAGGCCGCCGAAAAAAAAACCTCTACTTTCAAATCCTCTACAATCTATTAAAGAATCCAATATTTAAACTTTGCAATTCATAGTTTTTAAAAATTACAAAGTCTATCTTAATTTTCAATCCAACCATGAATAGACTTATATTAAGTTGTTTTGAGTGACTTGAACTTCTCTGATTTATCTGGCTTGGGAAAAATAAAAAGTGATGGATAAAGCCAAAAGCTTTGATCTTTATTTTTCAAGTAAGGAGCTTAAAAAAAAAAAAAAAAGATGCAAACAGAGTAGTGACTATTTTCTACCTGTATAGTGCTTCTTTGTTTTTCAGAGGCAAAGACAATAAATGTGGACAAAACACTGCAATCATGCTCGCAGATAGCCTTACTTTTGATTAATCACGTGCTGTGTTTGTCACTTTATATCATTTGAGTCCACATGAATTGAGCTGCACTGAATATTTGGTCTATCTATTTATAAGACTACGTTGTCTTAGCATGTATGTTCATGCATGTTTTTTCTTTTAGCTTTTTACAGAGTTGGGGGGTGAGGGTTTGCCTTGTTTTTACTGTTTATCATCTGTTTCTCATTCACTTTAGATGATCTTTCATTCTCCCATTATATCGTTCCTTCCCTCCCCTACTCCATGCTTGTTCAGAAGTTCATTGCCATTGATCCTTGGGAGCAGAGTTCAGATTTGGGGGCTCTCATTCTCCCCCTCCTAGATGAGAAATTTCTCTCTGTTCTCTTTTGAATCAGTTATTCAAGAGTGACAGGACAGAAAGGTGCAAGACACTTGCAGGAAGAAATTCCACCTTTCTGAGAGGACTTTTCAAATACACTTGATGTTGAGAGTTCAGGAGGCAATGAGGAAAAGTGGCCTGCTGGTTTCCAAGGAAATGTGATGTTTCCTTCCAGCACACTTATTTGCCTTTTTCCACTATTTTAATGTAATTTTAAACTTCAAGGCTTGTTTGATACAAGAAGTAGAAATATAAAATAAATTTCTGTTTTACTAAAATTTTGGTCTGGCTGGCACAAAAAAAAAAAAAAAAAAGACTGGAAGCTTTCCAAGGAACTTATTATCAGGAGGATGCAATTTATTTTTGAATGCCTTTAACCCAAACAGGTAGCAGCTTCAAAGCTCTTTGAATAATTTTGTATTTGAATCTAAGCCCGGATTTTGTCTACTCCAGTTAACATACCACTGTAAGATCAAAGAAGTACTAATTTTTTCCATTTCAAAATTTTGGATGAAATGGTTCCTGAAGTCAAGATCTAAGAGGAACTGTGTTGCAGTCCTCAATTTTTTGGAATCTGGTTCACAACACTTTGTAATATGTATAAATTCTAAATCAGTGAAGACATAGGTACACTAGAGTGACATCTGCAGAAACGTACATATTGAATCCCATGGGGATGTTAACATCTCACTTCAGATGTTCGGTTGGTAGACCATTCAGAATGTAGGAAATGGCAGTTTAACTCCCTTTGCTTCCTGCAGAGATTCACAACTCACCTTTCCAAAACTCCCAATCCTGACTAAAGTACTTGAGCAACTACAGGAACAGGCACTAGCATACATATACAGTGCTCATTTCTCCCAGGCACCTCTGTTACTCTTATTGGATCCCTTTAGAATTGCTGATTCTGCTATATCAGAAGTAAGGAGAGGTTACACTCAAAGGTTTGCACAGTGCTGCAGTCACACGTACATTTGAATCAGGCAGGACTGAAGCATCACAATATCAGAATATTGGATTAAAAATGATGAAATTTTAACAAAACTACTGGGTTTTATTTATTTGCCTGTGATTTCCCACCTTTAAGTTTTGCCATTTCAAAGTTTTCTTTGCAGGCAGGGGGATTGAAATCTACCTCTCAGGAAATAAGTTCTCACATTTTCAAGTGGTTAAAAGATTTTAGAAGCTGCCTTTTAAAGAGGCAAACCCCCCTAATCCTAAACTAAATCAAACACCTTGAAAGAAGTGATAAAATCTCAAACCTGATGCAGTGTTTATTTGTTACATCAAGAGTAGGGAATGTCTGTGGAATCAGAACCAATGTCACTCATTTTACAGTTATTCCTTTAGGATTTGGAGCTGTTGTATTAATTTTATATGGTGAATGTCATGTAAATTAATACCTTTGAATATATATATTTCTTTTCAATTGTATTTTGAAGATAACTTGAGGCTTTTCCTAAGGCTTCAGTAAAACAAGCTAATTTATTGTTTGAAGTATTTCTATAAATTCCATTTTCTTTAATAGAAGAGAAATATGCAAGTATAAGTTAACCTCTTAAATAGTCCTTTAAATAAACACATTTTTCTATGTTTTTTTCTTTTTCATAAGGTGCAGTTTTTCTACCTGACACAATACATGATGATTTTCCTCAAGTAAAAAAAAAAAAACATTTCTTTGTAGACCCTTAATTTCTTTGTTTGCTTCTGAATTTATTTTATAGCCATGTAGTCTGTTTTGCCTTACATAAAGCGAAATTTACCTCACCTAGCTTTTGCTGTTCAAAATTTAAGCTTTAGTTTTTATTAGTGAAATGCAACCCTTTTGTTAAGACGTGTCTGGAAAAGAAGGAAAATATGTCTCCCTCTCTTGATTTATTTCAGAAAATATAGATAACTATCTTAGAGGCCTAACTTTTAAACAAGTGTAATTTGGTGAGATGAATCCCTTCTCAAGTATAATTTTAACTTTTGTGCACGTATTTAAAATATGGGCCCATTTAAAGTTCTTTCAATGCCTATAACTATTATGCACAAAATAAGTACTTTCAGTCAGTTCTCTCAAACCATTTTAAAGCTTTTTAAGAAAATTATATAGGACTGATACAGTATTTAGGCTGAACATTTTAAATATACTGTACAATAAACACTGTCTCTCAGACGCTAAAGTCTACATCCAAAAACACTGGTGGTCACAAAAGTTTGGTCTAGGACATGTGCTTTTAACTGTTTTATCTACATATCATACCTTTATGATAAATGACAAGAACAGAAGGAGACAGTCTGGGCCCATCTTTGTTTAGTTAAAATGAAATTAATGGTGAACTCATATGTCTGTGATTTATATTCAGAAAAGGAACTACAGGTGTGAAACAAGCACTGCCAACAGTTTCACTGTCGCATACCTGTCATCGTGATCAGCTCTGGGGCTGAGATGAGTTTTGTGTATGCTTTTGCAGGGCTTGGATGGCTTCTGTCATGAAGTTTCTGCCAAACTGACCAATTATTATTAAATAACTGAAATACATATTCTTTACATGTCAAGGTAGCTGGAGCTTAGCTGCCCACAATAATTGCAGAATAAGAATCCTACCTCTTGAAGCTATTAAGAATATATTGTAATGGTTATAAAACTGATTAGTTACACGTTTCTGGAAGACACTACTGGGAGTCATCCATTGCAGTTAGTGTTGGAAATATAAGCAATAACCGCTGATAGCTCTGTAAATTCCTTTCAGTAGAATAAGAATTATTTCAATGAAACATTGCTGAAGTTTAAATTTAGTCTTGATCATTAGTAAGCAATTTAACCCAAAGGGGAAGACTATGCACTTGATGGTGAGTGTAATTAATAAAGGATAAATTGCCTGAAACTATTTGTATGGTGCTTTCTTACATATGTAGTGCCACATACATGAAAATCAAGAGAAAATAAGACTGATACTAGATCTTTATATACACCTTTTTGTTGCTGTTGTTAAACTGGAACTTTTCTGTTCAGGCTTGTTTGTTTACCTGGTTGACTTCATTTAAACAGGTTAGTCAACCATCCTCCCTTCCTATACTTACATCTTTTAAGGGAACCTTAGCTAATGAAAAGAGGGGTTTCTATCTAAGATCATGCATTCGCTTTTGTCTTCTTGTCATACTGCTAAGACATGTCCTTCCCTGAGAGTCTTGCAGCTTGCTAACTTGTAAGTTTACATCAGTGGTGCTGTAAGAAGGCTGTAACTCAGGCTTCCACCTGTTTTCCAGAATGCTTATTCCTACTGACTCAATAACCAGAATTCATATTCCTTTTGAGCTACTGCATCTCAGGTATTAACAGTAAGCATCTTTTTGCTCAAAAGGAAGGTTATAGAATGTACACACCATGGGGTACCCTGTGGTTTTACCTGCAGGGCCATGAAAAGGACATGAGAACATGGGGTAGAAACACACCTTGACCCTAGAGGTACAGGTATGTGAATTGCAAAGAAAAACGATTACAAATGGGGGGTCTTCCAGGAGAGCTGCTGTTCCAGTCTCCAGTGGACAGTTTCTCAGACAGAATGAAAGGGCTAATCTGGCTCCTGATCCTATGGAAAGGATTTCTAATTTGTTTTTACAATAAGTAAGTAGAAAATCCTATGACTAGACCTAGAGAGGCCCTGCCTCCTTCCAGGTGGAGAAAAGGGACAACCAGGTTTACTGGACTGTGTGGGTCAGATGGCCTGACACGTCAGACCCACAGGAGTATGAGGCTCTAGTAGATACCGGAGCACAGTGTACTCCAATTCCATCAAGTTATACAGGGTCACAAATCATTTGTATTTCTGGAGTGACAGGAGGATCTCAACAGCCAACTGTACTGGAATCTGAAATAGCCTGACTGGAATGATTGGCAAAAGCACCCGCTTGTGACTGGTGCAGAGGCTCCATGCATTCCTGAGAGACTGTCTCAGGGGAGGGTATTTCGAGTACCTGAAAGGGTACTGGTGGTCTTTTGGTATAGCTGCCTTGGAGATGGAGGAAATTAGGCAGCTGTCTCCCTTGCCCAGTCTCTTGGAGAACCCTTCTGTTCTGGGGTTGCTGAAGGTCAAAGAACAACAGGTGCCAATCCCTACCACAGTGGTGCACTGGTGACAATATCACACCAACCAAGACTCCCCGATTCCTATCCCTAAGCTGATCCATCAGCTGGGGAGCCAAGGAGTGTTCAGCAGGACCTGCTCACCATTTAACAGCCCCACGTGGCCAGTGCAAAAGTCTAGTGTAGAATGGAGACTAACTATCACGGCCTGAATGAAGTCACACCGCTGACAAGTGCTGTTGTGCCAGACATGCTAGAACCTCAGTGTGAACTGGAGTTGAATGCAGCCAAGTGGGATGCCACAAATGATATTGCTAACGCAATTTTCCCAGTCCCTTTGGCAGCAGAGTGCAGGACACAGTTCACTTTCACTTGGAGGGGTGTCCAGTACACCTGGAATTGACTGCTCCAGGGGTGGACACACAGCCCTACCATCTGCCATGGACTGATCCACGCTGCGCTGGGACAGGGTGAAGCTCTAAAACACCTGCAATACATTAATTGAAGATATTGCATGGGGCAATATGGCAGAAAAAGGTTTCGAGAAAGAGAAAAAAATACTCCAAATCCTTCTGAAAGCCAGTTTTGCCATAAAACAAAGTAAGGTCAAGGGACCTGCGCAGGAAATGGAGTTTTTAGGAATAAAATGGCAAGATGGACATTGTGAGATCCCAATGGATGTGATCACCAAAATAACAGCTATGTCTCCACCAACTAATAAGAAAGAAACACAGACTTTCTTAGGCATTGTGGGGTTTTGGAGAATGCACATTCCACATTACAGTCTAATTGTAAGCCCTCTCCATCAGGTGACCCGGAAGAAGAAAGATTTCAAATGGGCCCCTGAGCAACAACAAGCCTTTGAACAGATTAACAAGAAATAGTTCAAGCAGTTGCCCTTGACCCAATTTGGACAGGGCAAGATGTAAAAAATGTGCTGTACACCACAGCTGGGGAGAATGGTCCTACCTGGAGCCTCTGGCAGAAAACATCAGGGGAGACTTGAGGCTGACCCTTGGGCTTTGGAGTTGGGGATAGAGAGGATCTGAGGTCCACTACACTCCAATTGAAAATGAGATACTGGCAGTTTATGAAGGAGTTCAAACTGCTTTGGAAGTGATTGGTACTGAAGTGCAGCTCCTCCTGGCACCCCAGTTGTCGGTGCTGGGCTGGATGTTCAAAGGGAGGGTCTCTTCTATACATCATGCGACTGAAGCTACACGGAGTAAGTGGTCAGTCACACTGATCACACAACAAGCTTGAATCAAAAATCCCAGTCATCCAGGAATCTTGGAAGTGATCATGGACTGGCCAGAAGGCAAAGATTTTTGAATGTTACCAGAGGAGGGGGTGACACATGCTGAAGAGACCCCACTGTATAATTAGCAGAACATGAGAAGCAATATGCCTTGTTTACTGATGGGTGCTGCCACAGTGTAGGAAAGCACTGAAGGTGAAAGTTGTATGGAGTCCCCTACAGCCAGTTGCAGAAACTGCTGAAGGAGACAGTGACTTGAGTCAGTTTGCAGAGATGGAAGATATCCAACTGGCTTTAGACATCGGTGAATAAGAAAAATAGCCAATACTTTACCTCTATATTGATTCATGGATGGTGGCAAACCCTGTGGCAGTGGTTGCAATGATGGAAGCAGAGTAACTGGCAGCACAGAAGTAAACCCATGCGGAGAT
>JAVJGJ010000034.1:19236838-19270612 GCA_035590215.1 Microhierax caerulescens
TGGGAGGGTTGGATTGGGGACTGGGGAAAATTTATCCACTTAAAGTGTGGTCAAGCACTGGGACAGACAGAAACAGGTGGTGGAATCGCCCTGGCGATGTTTAAAAACCACACAGATGTGGTGCTTAGGGACATGGTTTAGTGGTGGACTTGGCAGTCCTGTGTTAATGGTTGGACTTAATGATCTCAGAGGTCTTTTCCAACCTAAATGATTCTATGAATCTACAATTACATGTCAAGACAGTTAAAGTATTCCCAGGTGCTAAAGGAGCAATGGTGGATCACAGCATTTCAGATTAAGTGACATTATTGAATCATACTTAATAAAGCAACCATGAACTGTGTGACACATTAGAAACTAATTCTTTTAAAACCTCTAGGCTTCCTAACTAGGAGTTCCTTCATTCATACACATGGCGAGCAGGTGTAATGGGACTTCACAAAACAAGACAATGAACAAAACCACTCAAACCATACACAGCACTTTACCAGATGTGAACAAAGCTTCTTAAAACACTGCATTCTTAGCTATGTTGATAATTCTTTTTTACAGTTCAGAGACAAAAATATTGTATTTTTGAACACCTCTAAGGATGTGATTAATTATTTTTTTCCAGACATGACTGTTACACCAAGGAGCCTAGCATTAACAGCTCACATATAACAGGTATGGCTATGAAATTCAGCCCAGTAGGAACTTGCTTGGCACATGGAAGCATAAAACCAGAAGATTTAAAAGGAAAAATAATCTAAAGATTTAGTATTTCCTGCACTTTATAAGCAGGACTCAGTCCTTTCAGAAAGGCAGAAAAAAAACAGCTAAGCTTTTGTTCTAAGGATCCCTCTAGGTAGCCACTCTTCTCCTTTGAGGGTACGCAGTGCAAAGAAGCAGAGAGCATTCACATTTTTAAGCATTTAGGTGTTAATCTGAGATGCAAGGGTAACCAAGACAAGCACCTAAATATATGCTTAAGGTTAAGAATCCTAAGTGCTCTTCAAAGTGAGAACTGACCATTCCAGTGTTGTGACAGCACATTCCACTGTATGTTGTTACATAAGTAGCATAAAAAAGCCTTGTGATTGTTACATACAAGTTGCTTCAACTATTTTCTAGTTGTATTACTCCACTATACAGTTAAAATCTTGCCTTCTGTGAGTATTGCAACAAGGTCTCCACTGTCAGACTAACAATCAAAGTGGAGCCATCAAGCATTCCCAGTCTCTGTCAGTCTCTGCTTCCTGATTACTGTCTGGTCAGTTAATTTCCCCAGCTTTTCAACTGGTACTAAGCAGGAATTAAAAGCTGCCATCAGCTTTGCTAGATACAGATTCCTACCCCCAGTTAGAAAGGATTTTCAAAATAGGCAATTCTTGGCCTTTTCTGATTATCCACAGACAAGCTCATAATCCAGTCACTAGTATTTAGGAAGTCAAGCAGTGAAATAAACAATGTTGATTATAATCTACTGCTCTTTTTTTTTTTTTTTTTTTAATCAAGAAATAAAAAAAAAACCCTTCAGCATTCTAATCCTGAGACATCTGTTTTGGGGTTTTGTTTTGTTTTTTTTTATTATTTTTAATTCAACAGGAAAATGGATTTGGACGAAGATGAAAAGGGCGGGCAGGAATCCAATAAAAAATAGCCCTTTTTAGATTATACCTTTACAACGGCTAGTGCATTTTATGTCTAACAGTTTATTTTGTGGCAAGTAAACAAAGATATTTCAGTCAAGTTTACTAGGATTAAGATAGTGATTAGAAAGATTTTGTAGTTTTAAATGGGTAGATTTCAGGGGAAGGGAGGGGGAGAGACCTACTAGACAGACTGCACGGGGATAACCTCCTTTTTAGTTGTTTTTCCAGGTGAGAAAGATCAGAGTAAGTTAGAAGACTAACCTATAACCATCAAAAGAAAGATCACAGAGTAACAGAAATACTGTTATGACAGCAATGATAGAGTAGTTGCAAGTTTGGATATGTTACCATCTTAAAGATGCAGCCACAGGATGAAACCAGAATCCACAGAAATATAAATGTAGATGACCACTTGTGGATAAACATGGAAGGCAACCTGGAAAGAAACTCGCCTTAGGGCATAACAAAAGCAATGACAAAACCAAGGTTGCATGCATGGCTTAATTGTGTTAATGAAGCCATTAGTTATGCTATCAGAAAGCTGTATCCTAAAGAGTATTGGTAAAAACAAAATTCTCCTGTTGGAGAAATTTCTCATCTTGAAGAATAGCAAGAAAAAAAAGGAAACTGTTTTGAAACATTGACTACTTGTTGCATAGGGCTCACACACTCAGCTTGTCGTGTAACGACGAGGCAACACAGATAGCCTTGTCTTTAAACTTTGGATGCAAGCCTGAAACAAAACAAACCACTAGTTTTGCTGCTCCCTTATTTCACATTAAGATACTAAGAACCCATCTCCCCAGTAGCTTGTATTGCTACATATGCAAGTATTTTGTTTACTTTAAAGGGAAAGCATTAGCTTGTGTTTGGGTTAGTACTCCACTGTTTCTGCTTAGTCTTGGTGTCCCATCCTCAAAGTTTGTGATTTTGGATGCAATGAAGCAAAATCTAGAAGCAGTCAGGGCTAGAAAAAAACATCAGAGGTTTAATTCTGACAGTTCAGTGTCTACAGGAGATATCTGATGCTAAGGGCGTATAATTGTGAATCATCAGTATTGTGATGGCCTTTAAACTCATCATATTCAGATATATTACCTAGAGGGAGACAGAAAATGAAATAAGGACAGGACAATGATGAAAATGGACCGAGAGAGTGGCAGAGGACAGAAGAGGAGATGGTATTCTCTTAGGATAACACAATAAAGAAATCATCAGAGAACCAGGAAGAGGATGAGTAGGTGACCTAGTGAGGAAAGTCATGACACTGCTGCAAAGGTTTTGAAGCTGTATTTTCAAAACTGTTAAATACCACTTGTATAACTGCAGATACTCAGTGTAGAGAAGCAACTCAGTACTGGCAGAATTTCAGCCAATTTAGGTTTTATCAATTAATTTTTATTGACATTTTAAACTGAAAATTTATTTAGCAGACTAGTTCCCTGCTGTTTGAAAAGAATCTGCATTATTGTTAATTCATATTTGTGTAGTGAGAATTTTGTGAATTGCACTAGATAGAACATACATTAAGATCGATAATTGTGGACAGGTTTTTGTATTTGTTCACTTCATTAGACCTGACACGCACACACAAGAAAAGTAGTAATAATATGACATATCTATAAATTCCTATCAATGTTAGCAAATTGCCTGCATATAGCAAGGAGATATACAACACCAAGGTTGTGCAAGATCTGTCCTAAAATGAGAGTGAGTGCAACATAAGTCAGAACATTAATTCTAAACTTCACACACACAGCAAAGCCATGCAACTTGACTGGCTGATGAAAAAGGAAAATGCTTCTAGTAGCCTGAAAGAGAATAAGGCTGACTTATATTAAATAAAATGATAGCCTGAAAAGTTTTACTGACAATCATAAATGCTTCAACAAAGGAGTACGAACTGTTCCCAGAACTACAAGTGGTTTTAAAATGATGATCACTGATAACTGACAGAGAGGAATAGAAAGCAGTAAAGAAATAAAAGGATAACAAGAAATATTTGAAATCACTGCTCGTATTTCTTTTTGTTCCCATGTGCTCTCAGACCACAAAAGGTGAATGTGATGTTGAACCCAAATGTATTGCTTTCTGTTTGGCCTCTGCTATGCACTCATTATTGCAGGAAGCCTAGCTCCACAGCAGAATACCAATGCTTTTCTACTGTCACCCTTCGCCTCTTAGCGGTTTGTGAGGGCATGATTCTCCTCTTCCTTAACCTAATTTTACACGAGTAAAACCCTCTTGATTTCACTAAAACTTCCTTTGATTTTCAGTAGCATAAACACAAGAATCAAACCATCTCTTCTAGGTTTGCATAAAAAAAAATAATTGCTTTTTATGTTGATGTTCTTCTGTTATCAATACAGCGCATAAAGTATACTAGGTAAATGAGAAAATACAAGTCTGAATTATTTAGTGTTTCAGACTTGGCTGAAGTTCTAGAGAAAGTGCCTCAAGTACAATGCAGTGCATCCCTATTTCATACACCATTGAACAGAACATCTACAAATTGCCCTGGAACTTGCATACTGCCATAGGGCTAACTGACATTATTCCTGGGCTGTGGTTACTTCTAATGCTCTGTTAATCGTTCTGTGCTCTAACATGCTCTGGAGGAAAATCTGTATGTTCCCAGAAAGTCAGAGAAGTCCCACTAATGAAATTAAGTGAAAGGAGCATAATGTATTTTTGTCAATGTGAGTCCCTTAAGCTAAACTTTGGAGGGTGAAGCACATGTATTATTCAATAGAAAAGCTTTAATTAGTGTTTCTTTAAAATTACTCTGAGAAAGGACTAAAAGAAACAAAATAGCCCATCAAGATTGTTGAAATTGTGGCTAAGTAAATCTACAGTAAACTAGCATCACTGTACTGATGCACTTGAAATCTACCTGAAAGCTAAGTAAAGACAACTGACAGTAAATCAAGCATTTCACAGAATATTCAAGTTCTTTCCCATGGTGTACATGACAGTAATTTCAATCAAGGTCTGGCATTCTTTTTTTGCTAGGCTATTTTTGATATTACCTGATTCTAAAAATCCTGAATGTAGAATATAAAGTGCATTTTAAACAGCAGTAACTCAAAGCCTGGAGAGGCAAAATTATTAGTTTATTTCAAATAGGCCTGTGAAGAAAAAAATGCAAATATTTCACATTTGCAGATATTGATTTCCAACCAGCCTGATGTGTGACTATAATTGCTTTAACAGACCATTGTCTACAGCTTGTAAACTTGAATCAACGCACATCCCTCTTTTACTAGAAGATCCAAGTGTATTGATTCAAATGTCGTCTCTCAAATTGAGATAATCTTTTTGAGATTTCAAACTTAATTTGTTGATTGCCCCTAAGTGACATGGGTTCAACACTGACATCAGATGAGTCAAACTGTCCTTGACAGTTCTGACACTTTAAGTAGTTGGTTTTGCACTGACTGATTCACTGGCAATGGACTCGTTATCTGTAGTGCTACGTGGAACTTGGACGACCGATTCTGACCTAGGTAGTTTTCATCTGCTTCTGAGCAGTGGATTGCTGTGCACCCCTACTGAGTTTCAAAGTAATTTTCACTTTTGTATTTCCTAATTGTATGCTTTTTATTTCCTATCAGTCTCCTTGTGGGGCTCCTTTGTGCTGCAGCCAGCAGGTGACACCCCGCAAGTAATTCCTTAGAGAGAATCACTGTCACTCCCAACCACTTATCCAGTGGCTGCCTAGTGCTAAGTTTCACTCCCAACTGCTATTTAATGTCCTCCATCTCATGCTCCACAGAGAAAACCAATTACCATACAAACAAAGTAAAATAACAGTACCAAGTGTCTGATTTAGGTTTATAAACCCACCCCTGCACTCTGGTGTAGAATGTACAGCTAAGGCTGGACTGCCGAGTGGTGCACCGAACCACGTATTTCATTCTTCCTTCTACCAGCTTAACAAAAGTCATAAGCACTGAGCTCATTTACTTGGTGCTAGTTAATTAATGCAGTGGTAATAATACTCTTTCACAATCCATGCCATTACCATGGTTCAGCAAGACATGATTCTGCACTTTTTCAGCTCCAGGAGCTCTGCAGGTGACACACACAGCAAACCCCTGAATTATTCAATGTCTGTGTCCGTGGTGGCCCTGTTTGACTTTTTACTTGTTTGTAACATTGCTAGGTTTTTAACCTTTAACCCACTATATTTCCTGTGAATTGTCAGAAGACCTCATCCTACATTACACTAACAAAAAAGCTTCTCCCTGTAGAAGTTTTCATTTGGTTTCTAACGATATATTTTACATTTTTTGGAGCATGACAAAAGTAGACAAGAACGTGCCTTCAGGAAAACTCTAAGAGAATATACTTCTAATTATCCGTTTTGCTCTTTTAGAAGACCCCAAATCACACTGGTCTTTCTTAAATATAAAATAGCAATACTGTGACTGTGCAGTTTATCTTTCCTAAAGGTCTTTCAAAACATGTGTCTAATCACAAAGGGTTCTGTTCAGCATTCCTTACTCATTATTTCCATCAAAGTCACACTTTCATGGGAACTTAGCCTGAGGAAGGAATGCAGGGTAAGCCAAGGTGATTATTGCAACCTGTTACTGGGAAATAGAAGAAAACCTCAAATCTTTGTCTTCACATTTAAAACAAGTTCCAAATGTAAATTGTGCTGAAGCACTAAGAAAATTCTTCTGACAAATCAGCGACAAAACACTGGAAAATAGTCTGAGCACAGTTTTTAACTGAAGCACAGAAGTATAGTTGCACTGAAAGAGAAGTATTTCAGCTGAAGTAAATAAAGAGTATAGTCCACCGTTTTAAAGGGTGGTAGAAATACATATCATTACACCACACTAGAGTTTATAACTCAGTACCATTACAGCGAATGCTTACATAAGTAAACTTATTGACTTATTCTTTATAAGCAGCATAATATGCTACATGCTTTACAAAAATGTGCTTCATTTCTATAAACAAAAGCTTCATTTTGTAATTCACCTTCACTATCACCCTTGCAGACAGTCACGTCATTTCCATTTCTTATGCTTCTAATTTGAACTAGGTCATAGCAATGTGTGTTTGCCACATCTAAAATGTAAAACCACAATGCACACAAGTTTCATTTCTGACCGTGAAGACAACCTACAGGGGGATTCCGATTCCTGCTTTTGGATTAAACTGCCAGATGAGCTTTTTGAATATTCTTCCCACTGTGAATTGCACTCCATCCACTGCCTAAGCTGTGGCAATAGCCAGTGGTAACAGGAAAGTAGAGGAAGAATTTACAATAGAATATACAGTAGGTCAGTAATTTTGAGCATGTATTGATTTATGGTGACAAAAAGTTTTCCTGCCTCCCTTTATTTCTTGACTGCTGTATAACACACACATTACACTTACATCCTTAATTAAGGATGCCTCAACAGTCATTAAGGAAAAATGTGTTCAAAAAATCAGACAGCTAAAAATCCCACAAAAAAACCCTGATAAATACACTAGTTTCAAAGTCAGAAAATATATGGTTAATTCCTTTGCCCAATCAAGCTCTGGTTAAATGACCCAGCCTGACAGAAAAACTAGCAGTTGCCTTCTGGTTTTACAAAGATCATTAAAACTCCCTTAGGTTATTTTTAACCTTGGTACAGAATACAAGCACTTCATTTATTATTTTTCTGCTATGAGAGGCTAAATTCCCAAATATATTTTCTAGACTATAGATAGCATGATCAAGTATGTTACTCATTTCCGAATGTAGCTAAAACACATTGTTACATTGCTGATTTTTATGTTGTATATGTTTATATGAGTTACATGTACATTAGCATTTTGAATCTTCTCAGATTATTTCTATGGAAGTAAACATATAAAGCCAAATATATTTATGCACGTTAGCTATCATGCTTTATCTCTAAGATGTTGTATGAAAAATTAGCAAAGCCTCAAAACTTCACAGGAATTTGGGCAAGGACTGTTGGTCCAGTTATGACATATACGTTGTATCACATACCCCTAGAGAGCATCCTTATAAATAATGCTATCAGATATTGAATAGAGCTTCTATTTGCAACAGACAGCGGTAAAACACTCAACAGGTTTCCTGACGCAGCAACCCTCCTGCAAATGCCATAAGGCCTCAAGTACACTGTCCACTAAAAAGACAGACATTGATACCCTCAAATAACTCCAGTGGCTGTCCGCCTAATCTGAATGTGAGTCATGGAGGGGGGAAGAGAGGAATTTTCTCATTGTGTATGGCTGAACTGTTCTTTTCTTTGTAGCTGAAATAAAAACTGATCTGGAGATTTCTCACTTGAGTGGCTGAGACATATTTTCCTGGGCTGGCAGAATACAAGGCCAATTTAAGAGATGTTCCCACTTTTGTAATCACCATGTAATGTCACTACACTGCTACTCACTTTGAATTAAAATAACTGTTCAGCTGTGTTAATTTATGCTGGTGGATCATTGCAGTCTATCATTCCAACCATGCATTTCCTGTGTTCCGCTGAACGCAGAGAAAGAAACCACTGTACAAGTAGATTAGACATAGATTTGAATTTTTCATCTGCCTTTAGGAATGTCTACAATTACATTGCCTATTCTGAATGCTATGAAGAAATGGTTGTGCATTTACATTTATTTTTTTACTACCTTGTGTGTTTTAAAATATGGAGCAACAGAAAACTCCTTACCCGTGAACGTAGAGAATATGTAAGTTAGGACCTCAAGCATCTTAACGCATCTGCTAGAATGTCAAACCGTCCATCACTTCACCCAAAGCATAACTGTAGACCTCTGCTTCAGTTATCAAGGTAGGTGAAAAACTGCGGAGTGTGTCTTCTGGTGAAACTCAGTATTTTCTGGGACATAGTATATTTCTGCAGTTCACGACCCAAGCAAGGGTCACAAACAGCTTTCTGTCATGCTTTAACATTCACAGCGTGCTCTCAGTAATTAGTGTATCTGACAGCACTAAGATGTGATCATAAAAGATCTGGTAAGTCTTGATTTTTGTGACTATTTTTACAGAAATGCACAAAGAGAAGGCTTCTTTTCTGACTTTATATAAGAGGTTTTAATTCTGCCTATAGCTGCAGTTTTCCTAGATTATGAAGCCTCAAACCAAACTGCACAGGTATTATTCACGCTATCAGAACAGGAGCAGATGAACTTCATGAAATAAAACCAGACACAGATAAATCTCTCCAGTGCCATGGTAGATCTTATAGATATGTGAATGGTTATCTATTTATCACCGTTATTTTATAAGCAGGGAGAGAAAACCACAACTTAGAGAACATCACTTAGCTGAGATTGAACCCTTTAAATTTATCTTAATTATGAAAAATTTACAGATACTATCTGACAACAACTGCAAGTAAGATGAGAAATACAAGTGATGGACTTTTCTGAATGTCGACTCAAGACTTTTATCTGGAATCCTTCAGAATCAAATAGCTAAATTTTGCATTATTGCTTCACACTTTTCTATTATCTGTAGGAATATGAAATATTTAGGAAGAGGAAAGCCAAACAGATTAAGATTCTGTTATTTTTTGTTGCTATTTCATTCTAAATTATTGCATACTTCAATAAATACCAAGCCTAAGCATCTGTTAAATTTTATTTAATATATTCAGCAGTATTTGAGTGTGATTTATGGTTACCACATCCCAAAATTCTGTCCCTTCTCTTTGCAATGGAGAGTATCATTGGTTCCTCAAGCCATAAAACTAAAACTCATCCTTACTTTGTCAGATGATTTGTTTTTTCCCCCACTCTTCACCAAAGAAGCCCCAGCTGCCTCTGCCTAATGCAAATGTCTGTTATCTAGCAAATGCCTTTCACAGTTCCTTAGTCTTTGTTCTCCAATTAGATATAATATTCATTTTTTTTTTATACTTCATTTATACCTTACATATGAAACAACTTGCTACATTTGTATTTTTACACCATTATCTACAGCTTAAAGACAGAAAAAGGTCTTTAATGTCTGTAAGTTGTCAAATCAGCATTCATTTTCTTTTCAATTCCTTTTGTTAGAGCAAAAGGAATGAAGAACCCTGGTGCACAAACACATAAACTAGTATGTAAGCTTGGAGTACTTTAGAAGAGTATCAAAAATATTTGCAGAACCTGCATTTGAGTTTTACTAAACTTGGGCTACTAAATTGCCTAGATAACCTATAAAATACTGAATTTGATTTATTTCTTATGGCTCTCTTTTGACCGATGTAAAAGGAAAACTATACAACACAAATTCCTTATCACGAGTATGAATGACGGTTGAAAGAAGAGGTAAGAAGCTTCTTGCCAGATAGCAAGAAGTTGGTACATTTGATCCTGTTAGGAAAGTGAGGGAAATCCATAGTTAACCATTACTGAACTAATTCACAATACAAACTTCCAAAGCTTAAAAATTTCTGGAAGTATCTGTTTGATTGGAATCTTATACTGACCAATGAAGCCAAGCAAAGCATTTAGCGAAAGCCTCTTCCAGATGACAAACTAGACTAATCATGAAATGAAGGTACACTTCTAAAGTAATTTCATTGCTAAAAAAAGTTATGACTGCCAAGCAGTTAAATTGCATGAAAAATTCCAGCTCTAAGGAACTAACAACATGACAACAACAAATTAACAATACTGTTCCATGTTATTGTGAGATACATTAGGCCTAGTCAGCATCATGGCTTAGCATATGGCTGGCCTCACCTAGCTTTCATTGTGGTGAAACTAATAATGCCCTTTTACTGCTTTTAGCTCAGGACAGCTTCTGTATGTAAGTT
The DNA here is from genome assembly GCA_035590215.1 of Microhierax caerulescens. Classification (NCBI taxonomy): domain Eukaryota; kingdom Metazoa; phylum Chordata; class Aves; order Falconiformes; family Falconidae; genus Microhierax; species Microhierax caerulescens. The sequence goes on from JAVJGJ010000034.1 coordinate 19,247,256, forward strand.
ATTTCAAGCAAGAAGCATTAAGCAACAAAGAGAAGGCCTTTGGCTCAGTTTTGTTTCTAGATGGTTGTCAAAGGCCTTGTACTCAGAAACAGTTTCACATTCTCTACCTTTTCCTTTACCAAGATTCACTTGTATGGCAGCTAAGGATAGCACAATTTTAAACAGGCTCTTTCTAATCAAGCCAGGTTAGCCTAATTAGTATTCAAACAAAACTTTAAAGAATACAGAACGTCAGGATTCTCCAAGTTCTTGCTTTGTAGGCATTTAAATGCAGATACTTATAATATGGAAATGAGGGATTACAGATCTATCAGAAGTAGAATTTAAGTGAAGCAGCTTCCACTATAAGAGACACCTTCAAACTTCATAAACTTCATTGTTTACCTGGGAGGAACTTCAGGAATTATGTAACAACAACAGGAAATAAGAAGGTGATTAGTATTATACGTTAACTCCTAGTCTAAACCTCCTAATTTAGATTTCAGTACAGTTCTTCATCCTATTTCCTTCCAGACAGGGGTAAAGCTGAATATAATGAATTATTAGTATAGATGTATGAACAAGAACTAAAATTAGTCATTTTTCCAAAGTTTATGACCTTTTCTTTCCAGAGAGGTATTTTGAATGTCTGTAATGGAGAATATCGTGCACAAAGATACCTTGTCCATTCCCCAGTTACCATTATGTCTTCCAAGTCAAACCAAATCAGAAATCCTCAGGAACATCCATCATCTAATGAAACATTTACACTACACAGTTAATTGAGAAGACTCTCTTTAGGCATACTGAACTGGTATGTATCTAATCCATTCTCAGATCCTTTCTAGGCTTTGCTCTTGGTTTCCTTCTAATTAATGGGTCCCATCTGCTGGAAAAACTCTCCTACTACTCAATACCAACACCCATCAATCAATGCTTCTCTCTTCCAGAGGTTCCATCACATGCTGCAAGGCTAGGTTTACCGGGGTTTATTAACTTTACACAACATAAAAATCCTTAAAAGTTTTAAGGATGTTCTACCTGGAGAGTTATTTTTAAAAAAAATGAGATTCCTATACAGGGCATAGTCTGTATGAGTTCTCTGGCATGGCACATTATATTAATTTTGCTAAAACGCCAGTTTTTCTTGACCTGTGAATTTCTGAAGGATAATTAAATAAATTTGTTTCAACTTAATAAAATCTTTTCGGTGGCCACCTACAATACTCAGTTTTCTGAAGTGACATAGTTTGTTTAAATAATGGATAACAAGTAAGGTTAATCCCTACTACGTGAAAGAAGTGGTCAGTAATTAGCAACAGTAATTATTCTGAAATATTTTTCATATGGCTTGTGGTGTCCTTGAAATGGAAATACAGCTAGTGGAGACTGAAGACTACTAAGCCACAGCATCTGTTCTAAACATAGTCAAACTAATACCAATGGTTTCGAAATGGTGAGTTCCTACACCATCCAAACTAAGAACATTTATGAATGTATTTATCAGACTGAAGGATTCACACAGTTCCAAATAAACTGTCACTAGGTTCTAACGTGAATAGCTTGGTTAATGTTCATGATAAAAAAGTATCTTTTTTTCAACAATTTTTGGGATAAGATTAAACAGATAGTGCTACAAATAAATGTTGCTCAATGTTTATCTCCAACATTGCAGATAAGCAGATTAGCTGGCCAGTACAAGAATCTTGGTGCACCCCACAGTCTGATTCAAGTCTGTCCTTACCTTTAGGCCTCCAAAATGAAAAGGGATGCAGAACAACATACAGAAACTTACTTCTTCATCAATGCAACACAGAACTACTCTCCAAAAACAGGTCAATAAATCTCATATTTACAACTCGCTCATCATCCACAGCATCTAAACCATGCTCTCACATTTTTCCAGTATATCTAACAGACTATGTCTTGAGTGAATCCTTGCTTGGGCAACATTTTATTTTGGTTAAATTTAAGATTTCCCAAAAAATTCATCCATTACACCTCACTTGGATCAAGGTACTGTCCTAGCCCTATCAAACCACAAAGGGCTTGTGTAAGCTTAGATTCATCCAGTCCTAATCTAATGTGCCAGTAAGAAAGAAGTATGAACCCCAGTAAACAGATGTAAAAAGCAGTGGATTAATAAAGTGAAGCCTTGATTTTAATGGCTCTAAGCATAGGCCTTCTTTACAATTGAATGTTTAAATGCTTTTAATTACTACAGCATTTTTTTCCCTGTAGACATTTGTAAATGGCCTGTGAAATAAATGTGTACACTCACCTCTCTCCAATTACTCAAAACCAAAGTAATTTCTGCTCAAATTTGAGAATGAAACTAGAGTTTAATTTAACATAATACTAAGTTTAGGTTAATGTAATTCTTTATACAGACACACACAGAATAATCTGATTTGATAGAATGTTATAAATGGTATAATGCTCAGTGTACTCCACACCAGTCTGGCATGTAGCTAAAAAGATGGATCTCTAAACTGTACAAAACACTGAAAATGTAACTACTTTAAAGTAGATCAATATGATATTAGATAAGAGTGACAGTAATGGAGTCATCTGTAGCTCCAGCCACTTCAATGACACTTGGATTCACAGTTAGCCTCCCCATCTCATACCAGCTACCTTCTTGATGATAACCTGGAATGAAAACCTGATAAATGGAGTTCCGTAAGCTTTGTGTGCTGACCTTACTTGGCTTCCCAACAAGTCAATGGTTACACTTCTGCACTGAAAGCAGAGTTAGCCTGCATAGTTTTGAAGAGCCCATCTTAAGCATATCCAGAAGTAATAACTTCTGAGGAACAGAGGGACCTCATCATCTACCAGTGACGTTGAGCAAATGTAGTCTCCTCTGAATTCAGTGTATAAAAGGAGCACTTGTTCACTATGACAATCAAGTTCCAGTGCTTTGAGTCATTAATAGTAGGTAATAGAGTGGGTTAAAAGCAGATAATGACCCTTGATCCAGAATTTCAACAATTTACTAAAATAGATCCATTACAGTATCTTCACTTTGCCTTTGCTGTTCAGTACTTGAGATCATGCAAAGGTGCTTGGATTTATATGAAACCTCCCAACAAATAATTTCCTCTAAAGTAATAGCAACCTTTTACCACTGAACAAAGAAATAAAGTACAAGATGTCAAAGCACAGTGAAGGACAACAGATGATTCTAAAACTTTGACCTATAAAATTTTGTAGCTAAATTTAATAGAGCAGGACAGGATAGAAGAAACTGGTAACAAGACTACCACACTGATTTCAAGGTATATGAAGAAAAAAAAAAAAAATCTAGAGAAGGGCACTGGGGGAAAAAAGACATATCCCTGTAACGCTCCAATAATGAAAGAAAAATGGAGATAATAAAAATGAACCTTCATTAATACAATTTTCTAAAAGATCTTTCCTATTTTTATATTAAATTTCAACTCTTACATCAAAGTGAGTGAGAACTCAAATCACTGGCTTGCTGCTAAAGAGCTGCCGATTGCTTCTGAATGAAGAAAATTGTGTGGGACTGCATTGCATTTTTAAAGGTTAGCAAGACACCTTATGCCCTGATACTGTTTCTTCTCATTTCATAGGCCTTTTTTCTCTTGGTTTCATCTCCTTATAGTATTCCTACAGTGCAAAGCTGTGAACAAATATGCAATATGATGCACAGTATCGCAAAAATGCCTTTGTAGAATATCATTCTACTTCTTCATTATTATTTAAGCATACAACAAAAGCCCATTATTTCTCCAAACTAGAAGAAAACAGATGAGATGAAGCATCAAGTAACTGTAGCTTTGATTTTCCATTAAAATAAATCCAAGATGTGGTCTTGAAGAAATAAAAATTCGCCAAATAATGAACAGCAACAACGGAAGTCCTTTTTTAACGTTTACCAAAATGCAGGCATCAGAAGTAATTTTTTTGTCAAGTTGCCTTAATAGAAACTAGTTTAAAATATAGTTTGCATTTTGCTTCGTTTTCCTACTCCTTACGTCTCATATGTGAGTAACTGGACTACTTGGAAAGGTTCAGGTTTGAAACCTCTCCAGTCTGAAAACATTTACAGTGTAAGAGTAGCTTTACCATATCACTCTAACACATGTAAATCCTGACACGACAGGAGCTGCACTTACACTGAAAATACAATTCAGCTGTCAAATTCTAATTAGACTCTGAAATCCTTCTGGACATCATGATAAATGTGTTAATTAATATCAGATGGGATGGCAGTTTATGAGATTTGGGATATCTATCTTTGGCAACAGTAAAAGAGCAATGGACTATTTTGATAAAAGGCAGAATTGTATTACAGTGGAGTTTCATTTCAGTTTTCCCACATCATAAGGTTCTTTTCACCCTACAAGGTACTCCTTCCAAAGGAAGGATAAAGTAAAAACTGGTAAACACACATCAAAATTCCTGGATTTTACCAAAAGGTATGCAATGCAACAAGCTTCTGCTGCTGCAAAAATTTCTTGTGACATTTTAGGGTTTCTAGATTTAATTTGGATAAAATTCTCCCCCTCAAAACATCCACTTCCCATCTTCCTAACAGCCTACTTCCAGCTTCTGCTCCTACACTTTCGCATAAAGATGTAACTGTGCTGCTCAGTGTTCCAAAGGTTTCTGGAAAGAGGAAGTAGGCAACTGAATAATACAGTGTTCTCCATTTACACCCCATCCCTGAATTATTATAGTGATAAACTAGCATTCTTAATCCAGCTTTTTCAAAAGTAGTTCTGGTGGCATAATCCAAAAGGAGCATGAATCCTTTAAAACCATTAACTCAATGCAGGCTTTGATAGTAGTGCTTAGGTGGCATAATATCTGGTGCTTTCTGAAAACAAACTCTATGGCACTGCTTCTCCCAAAATGTTTTGCTGCAAGTTACAAAGTAGCAGTATAGGAACACGGCTCAAGACAATGCTGACTTCTCTCACAACATGGCATGAACTTTATCTTGTAATGATGTGTTGCCAAAGAGACTTAGACTAAACCGACCAATGCTTCATTGACCAAGCTTAATACTGACTACTGTCAGAACCCAAAATGAGTGCCATTTTCTCCAAAGGTTACACACTATCAAAGGAAACAAAAACATGCATGTTGACACCTGTAAACTCTGCAAACAAGAAAGCGATGACACTATCCACACTGCCTGAAGACAACATTTCTCATTTTCTCCTGAGGCATGGTTTGTGGATTACTGGAATGCACCAGGATCCACTTTAGGTTGTCTGCTGGCAATATGAAGGCATGTGCTGATATATTAAACACATGTTATCCAAAACCCCTGTTCTTTTTTTTTCCTCTGTAAGTATATTGGTAATAAATTGTACACCCAGATAAACAAGCAGAATGAATGCACCTGAACCTTTGTCAGCTTATGGCAAAGAGTAACGGAGGTGAATCAGAAGGGTGGAAACACACAAAAACAACGTCATGAGAGAAATTACTTCAAAGGTAAGAATTATGATCATAACACTGCATATAAAATTTTATTCTACAAAAACGGGGAAATATCAGTGTTTAATTTCTCTTTACACAGTAAATTTTACTAATATTTCAAAGTAACTTTAACTAGGTGGAATAAGCACCCTAAGATTAGTCAATGGAGGTGAAAATGTTTGATTGGAGTACAATACTTCTACTCATTTTGAAAACCCCTCTCTGCATTATCTATCATATAATTAACCCAGATTTTTCTAACTGAGAGTACATAGGCCTATAATACTAAACATCACAGCTTCAGAACATTCTCAGCTTTGTGAGCCCTAGTTTTTAAAATTATTTTTGTATTAGATTTCTAAAGTATCTTGCTCAGCTTTAGCTATCAAAAAGCTAACTGTTCATATAGATTCCTCCTACAATACATTGAGGCAAGATAGTTACAGAAAGTGACTCATTGCAGCTTATGCTAGGTATTTCAGACAGTTAGATGATTTCTAGGCGTGTCTCTCTTTCACCTCCTACAGAATAAAATAATTCCAACTTAAATCCTTCATAGAAAAAAAAAATAAAAATAATCTGCTACCTTTACAGTCATCCAAAACAGAAACTGTTATCACTTGGAAGAAATCACTATCAGATTCTGGTGTCTGTCTTCAACATCAAGCTCCACACAATGCAAAGTGAGTAACAAGGCTGTTCTTCTCCCTCCCCAAGCTTGTGCTTCAGCCCACTGAGAGGCAAGTATCTAGGCCTGATACAACAAATTTACTAATCCAGTATGTCAGCCAATCTGTTCTAAATTTGCAAAAGAGATTTAGGTAACTCCAAGATAGTAAGAAGAAAAGTAAACCACTACCTCACCACTTTCAACATTTCTCCAACCAAAATATGTACAAAATGTTCACTTGTAACAGCGTAAGGGATACAGTATGATCATGGTCTCAGTGAGATCATACCTACACCTGGATATAGTCCACATACTTTACATAAACACCATGGTTTACAACCAATGCAGTCCTGAGTTAATATTCTCTCAATAAGAAAACTCCATTCATCCTCAACAACACTCTAAATGGCAGGAATATAAATTCAATTTTCTTGCATCTTCTCTGTCATTTAGTAAAGAAGGGGTGTTCCATTTCTACCCACCTGTTTTTAGATATCCTCTCAAGTAGGTATTACAACATGTCCTACTGATTCACCTTTCCTTCTCACCATCTTCTGGTTACAGCTAGTGCAGGGCTTCCTTGTAAGGTTTTGCAGTTTCCATTTGTTTCTGTAATTCAACGTTACTGGTTGATCCGGTTCTAACCATTTAAGCTGGATCTCCCAAGAACAAAATTGCTATTAGGCTTTTCTGACCTTTTATCTTTTTCTTCCAACCTCCAGCCATGGTATGGTTAAGGTAAAAAACACTACAAAGAAAATTATACAAAGCCTCTTACCACACACAAGTCATGGAATGGAAACAGAGTGAGACAACCTTCCACAATCCCTTTGGAAGATAACAACACATTCACTTGTGAATTCCCATCACATAATATTTTTTTGACCAGTAGTGGAACATCCTGTTCCAGCTCCTCACTCCCTGTCCTAAATAATACCCTTGAAGTCAGATGAGATGTGTTGTACACCAGATAAAACCAGAAATAAAGCAGAAATCAATTAACAACAGACTAATAACCCTCTTCTATCTTAAAAAAAAAAAAAAACAACAAAAAAAAAAAACCAAAAACAAAAAAAAACCTCACACAGACACACACACAAAAACCACAAAAAAAAAACCAAAATCCCCTCATGAATATTATACAAAATTAGCATATTGGAACTTCTGATTCATTGTACCACATCTGATTTCTTCACTCATGGAACCTAGTACTTCTGACGTGTATACGTTAGAAGTGACTAGTCAGATACTTTTCCTCTGGAAATAATTCACAAAATAGTTACACTGAAACCACTCCAAAGACTACAGGACTCCTTTGGAATAACAGGTTATACAGATTTACCTATAAGGTTGTGACATCCATTGGTCAATTCTGATTAATAGAATATCCTGTATTTGAATATGAAAGAAGAATTAAATTAGTCTATTTTTTAAACTATTTTTTGGATCAGATGAAAACCAACTGAATTAAGGTTCACATTTCTGCTCACAGAGTACTAAACTACCTCCATTAACTATAGATGTACATTCTTGACTTGCAGTCTTTAAACCTGCCTGATGGAAAATAAAGAATAGGTGGCGTTTTTCATCAGGATTTTATCTTCATAAAAAGTCCTTTTTGCAGATATATTTGATATTCATTATGTTCCTGGGACAGCCTCTGCATCTCAAATGTTATCAAATCTTGGCAGAATCTTTTCATCTTCGTAATACAAAAGCAGATTGTATTCTCAACCTTATTTTTTTCAGATTTACAATAGAAAAGGTTTGATTGACATAGAGAAAGGAAAACCAGTTCTGATTAAATCTGAGTTTTTATTTGGGCTGGTTTCACAAGGAAAATTATTATCTATCTGTTATGACATATGTCAGACTTTTTGAGCCATCATATTTTATATAGACTACTGGACTACTACTTTTGGGAACAAGTGTTGGTAGCCTTCAAAGTAAGTTCTGCATTTCTGGCTTTGACATTTATCAAGCACCCAGATTCTGTCTTTCACTTCATTTTCAAAGGGGACATCAGCGAACAAGTTACTCAGCCCACCAAAACAAAACTGACATGTCTGACATTACCCAAACCAACTACAAGGAATAATATCAAGACACTAAATCAGCAGTTGCCTTCTACTGTTCTTAATTTTATTTTGATGTGACATCCAGTCTAATGTTACCTAACTTTTGGAAGGTAATGATTCATCAGGTCCTATAAAAGTTACCCATCCTCTTTCAACGCTTTTTTTTTTGCCTGTTACAGAAGGGATGAATGTCAATCAGTTGCACTTACTGAAAAAATGTATAATTATGTACTGCAATATTTCCCTGTATTATTGCAAAATATGCTTTCAGTTTGCATACTGCTCAAAAATAACTTATGTATAAACACATATAATGTATAATAAAGACATAAAAAAACATGTGTAAGTGTCCAGTAAAAAGAAAAAAATAAATTATAGGCTACTGCAAAACATATTCTGTACTTGGGAAAACCCCTCAAGCATAAAAATAGTACAAAAAAACCCAAGGAAAAGCAGAGGTGGGGGGTGGGGTGGCGTGGAGTTTACATTTGCAACTATTCAAGTTATATCAGAGCTACCTTTTAGGCTATCTCAATGCTTAAAAATCTTGACATATCAAACTTGTATAAGACATAGTGCAATCAAGAACTACATCCTTTCCCATGGTTCTCAAGTTTTCCTTAAATGGAATGTCATTTCACCTCTTCTCCTGACCCATGTAGTAACTCCATTGAGAGGGAGTAAATTACTTTACAGGAGCTATCACTTATGTTTAAATACCAGAATCCGCAGGACTTGAAAAATTATGTCATCTGTTACTTTATTTCTCTACCTATGACTATGAAATTCAGTAAATCCTGTAAAGTTCCATAATCATAGTAGATGGTCACTATCCAGTGGACAGCATACCTAGGAGCAATTTTCCCTGCACATTTTCCTTGTGCATGTTTCACCTACAGAGTTTTCATTTCATTTATGAGAAAGCCTTGCAGTTAACTGAGTCACACTGATAGTCTATTTCTTACAAGGTGAACAGCTGTCTCATTTTCTCTTTTTTTGGACTTTGCACTTTTGCATTTTGAATCTTCTACTCAAAAGACTAAATTCTGGTTGTGACAATTCTCTATTCATGGGATACAGTTTCAGAGATCCGCACACTGTTGCTTATTTGCTTCGCTTTTCTACAAAGCTAAGTGGGAAAAACAGTAAGCCATTATTACAAATGTATAGCCAGAAACTAAGTCTTATTGATTATATATTATGTGGTACAATAAATATAATATTGAACTAGGCTACACATTCTATTGATAAAAAGCCCCCTACATAATCTTAGCTGTCTGCTGAAGAACACCTCTTCTGAAAACCTCTAGGTACTACAAAGCACTGTGCAGATTTCTCCATTAATGCACCTCCACCCACGTTACAACCTCCTTTTTATCTGGGATAGAAGGTGTTGCACAGGGACCATGCTGGACTAATATAGCCAAGGAAATATAAACAGAATACAAAAACAGCTCCCCAATATATTTGGGTGCTCACAATCATTTAGCCCTGAGTTTTAGCATTTTCTCCTTCCTTCATTTCAGATACAGGAATGTAGTCTATGAATGCAGTTTTTATGAATTAAGTTTAATTACATTTAAATTGAAAATTTAACAAAATATATCCTTTAAGCATTGGCAGAAAATATATTTCAGGGGTTTTGAGGAAAACACCTTACTCTTTCCTCAGAAATTCTAAAGAGTAATTTTGGAGTTTCAATAAGAAGGAATAAGAGAAAAATAGCATATTAAAAAGAATCAAATTTTGATTACAGGTAATTTCACTAAGTGACGAAAGGGATGCCTGAAAATCAGAGCTAGAGACAGCCATTCAACTGTAGAAGCATTAAAAATGATCTACAGTCACAAAAAAGGCATCACCAATGTGAAATATATCCTGCAAAACCCCATAAAAATATTTGGTTTAGATAGCTTCATATTTTATCCTATCTAATATACTTTTAAAATGTAATACACCCCCCCCCTTTTAAAATATAAATATACTTATTGCTGAAGGAACTTTATATGACACACTGAAGAGTTTTAACATATAACATACTAAATTTCTTTGAAGTATTCTCTACTTTGCTGCTGAGAAAGAACAAACACTTAAAACTTTTGATGTATAAAAATGGATTGTGCATATTGATTTTTGTTCGTGGCACAGGTACAGATTTCAGTCAAGCAGTGAATGCCCTGAATGCCCTCTGAAAATAAAGCTCCAAAAGGGCTTTGTTTTTTTCCATGATAAAATTTTAGATTCTCCTATCTATCTCAAGAAGAATAATGTTCTTCACGAGTAAGATTATTGCAGTTCATTCTGTGAAATTCCACAGTTATCATATCCTCATGTGAATTTAATAAAGCTTAGCCTTAGCTGCTCTTGAACAGCAGCCAAGCATTTGATTTGTTCTATTTCATTTTATTCATTTATATGCATCTTGCTACCATCTGGAATCATAAAAACAAACAGTTCAAGCAGTTAATGTGTTAAAAAGGGGCAATGAAATAATGAAATATTCTCTTGCAATCCCCCTACCCCCATACACACCATTTACTCAGTTTCTTTCATATCCATTTCAGAACTCATGTTGCCATTTTTTAATTCCAAAAAGACTTTCTGTAAGAGGATTGTCAGGACAGATGTTGGAACCCTTACACAACTGAGCACGCGCTGTCTTATCCATATCCAGTGTTTCAAGGCCAAAATACTGTAACTAATAAACGATGCTTGGTAGCTAGAAGTGAACTCATAATCGCACCATTGTATATCTGGTACACAAAACCATCAAAAGAATATTTTTTTCCCTCCAATTACATCTTCTTTTTTTAATTGTTATTGACAGAACTGTTCTGCACTTTCTATCTGTTTTTAATATCCAACCTTCATGGCAAGTTTCTGAAAAGGTTTAATTCCCTCATTACTTTGTGAGTGAAACAATCACAACTGTGTCAACTTACCAGTGTCTTTACTACTACAAACAGATGGAATCCAAATGAAAACTCTCAACATATTTATAAAATAAAGACAAATACAAAAGTTGATGAGCCATACAAGTAAGCAGGAAACGGTGTTCTTTTGGGCTTTACCCTGAAAATGCATACAAATATATATATTTTAAATATTTACATCTACAAGTAAATTGAATTCATTTGGATATTTATGCATATAAGTAGTGGATCTATAAAAACGATTAAGATTCTGATTTCCACTGAGACAGCAACATATACTTGAGGATCCAGAAATACTAAACATTTCTACTGACATAGGAATGGATTAATCTCAGAGAATTCTGAGAAGCTCCCAGAAATAGGCTGAAACAAAAAAGAAAGAAAAAGAAGAAAAAAAAAAAAAAGTACTGTATTGAAAGTATTGAAATGGCAGACATGGCAGAGTTAAATACTCACAAATACTCTTGGTTTTCAGCATTACTTTAAATTTCATTGGTGTGAATAATCACAGATTCTATATTAGTGGTAATATGAAAAAAACACAGAAGAAACAGTGTGATGATGCAACTACTTATGCATTAAAACAGAAAGAGTGCCAAAGACACAAAGATTGAAAAATACAAGGACATGTTTGGTGAAGCATGACGAGACAGCTGAAGACTGTTCAATATCTAGAAGCAAAGAGGAAGACAGACAAGTGAGACTGAGCAAGGAAAGAATTTATCCTGCAGCTTTATCATGTGAAGCAGTTGGTTTTCTCATTCAAAAATAAAACGATTTTCAAGATAGGAAGGCAAGAATGAATAAAAACGGACCACCCATGCAAGGGGCTCACTAAAGCTGACTGAAAATTTTCATTTTATCCCATCATGACCTTTTCAACTGCAAAGCCAGGGAACCAGCTTCTTGTTTGAGAGCTCACAACACAATCACTCCAAGTATGACCGAGCATACATGCTTTCTAGGACACAATGCACACTTTTGTCAAAGAAGCAAAGAGATACGACCGAAAGAAACTGAATGACTCTGATCTGCTTTAATTACTTCTGTTCAAAACAGACTTTGCTGGATTTTGTCTAAGATTGCAGAAAAAAGTTTTGCTTACTCAAGTTCTTTGTATCAATCTGTAAAGTACATTCATGTCCTCTCAACAGAAATTGAACACAACCAAAATTCCAATTAAGGCATGGAAAAACTTCTCGCTATGGGGTAGTCAAATAGGAACTAGTGCTTCAGAAAAGTTTTGTAATCTCCACCCTTAAAGATACTTACAAGTCAACTGGAAAAAGGTCCAGAACAAACTAATATAAATTAACTTATTTTTAAGCACTGTAACTGGACTAGGTAACTTCCAAAGGTCCCTCTGAACCAGAATTGTTCTATGATTCCGTGATCTTCAAACTTCAGGAACTCTGATATAACAACTACATGTATATTCCATAACCCACAACATATCCTAAATGGTTATATTGTCAAAGGAGACATATCTGATATTAATTCCTTTGGTTATTATTACAGTGCTTTTGTCAAATATCAAGTTCACACAACACCAAATGCAAGAACTTACATATGTCCGGACTGTCACACAAAAAACCCCACCATAGTTTCAAAATATTAATATAAAAATAGGATAACATATACACAAGACAATCCTGAACTGTGTATTAGAGACCAGAACGCAAGAATCTCATGGTGTTACACCACACAAGTATTTTTTTAAGCCATGAGAGAATAAAAATAGTATTTTATGAACAGGATATGACAAAAGTTAGGAACCTGGCCAAAGGAATAATACACAGAAGTGGTCCTATAGTAAGTCTGATGAAGAAAGGGAATCAAATCAGCAAAGGTCACTTATCAGGTATTACTTCCCAACTTTGTCCATATAACGGCTGAAGAACATTACTACTTTCTTAAAATGTATTCATTACATACTTAAAAGTTACTAACTTTCAGTTAGTACATTTGAAGGAATCATCAAAGCCTAATGTTTTCAGAATGTTTAGGCCTGATGATTGTTCCATGTATAAGTAGACACCGATCTGTTTATCCATGTTTTTTAATTAGTCACAATGTCATTTTTCTAGATTAAAATAAGAATCTACTTCAGGCAATTCAAGAATGCATTCAGGCATGCTACTGAACAGCAAGAAATATCTTATAATACTCCCTTTACAGAGAAAGTAAGAATTTGAAAAGTATTAGGAAATTACATTCTTTTTGCATGTATATCTATGTATAAGCTTCTACAGCCCTATAATGTATAAGAGTTTAAAAGGTAAATATTTAGAATGAAGAATAAAGAATCAAACAGAAGCTATTTTACATCAGTGTGTCTAACGGGACGTACTTCTGAAAAGTATTAGATATCTGTATTTGGAAGAAGCAGCTTACTGCTATTTTGAGGGAGAAAAAAAGTATTTTCTTGTAGGTTTTCGGTAAATCCATTGTTCCCATTCAATTTAAAAAAATACTATAGACCAAGCTGACTCAGCATGCACTGCAGAATAGCAAAAATGACAATGCTGATCACTGCTGCTAATAATAATAATAATAATACCAGACATACCTTTACAAGTGGCAGCAGCTCTCGGTTGCAGCTTTTACTGAGTTCTGAGTTTAACAGGATTTGGGAGAAATATTTCTTCTATAAATCGTAGTGGTTTTGGCTTCTAACTTTGAAATCAATAGCAATCAACATCTCAGCAGGCTGTAGAAGTTACTGCCTCCTTTCTGCTAAGCTTGAGAACATAATCCAATGTTTTCCTCCCTTCTTGAAGTTTTGTTTACAAATACATTTAGTCAAAATAGAAAAGCACTTTCACAGCTTTGGTGTGATTCAGTGGTAGGCTTGCATCAGATAGCGTCTTGGTAAACACCCCACCCACCCCACCCCACCCAAACCTCATGCTTTTGAAAACAGAAGGTAGAAGGTGAAAATGCTTATTTTTTTATAGTATATAATTCTAAATATCTCTACCTACATGTTTACATAACTATAACAACTGGAAACTTGAAAGCAAAAGTACCCGTTTGTTTTATTTTTTAAATATATTTCAAGGGAAAAAAATGCAACAAAGCTAGAAGACAGTTTATATTTATACAAAAAATAGTTTTACCTCAGATAAGTTTAAAAATGGAAAAAAGGTATATCATACTGTAAACTTTCTGTACCATCCTGAAGAATTTAAGGAGTTTCCTCCAGTTAAAAGAGTAAAGAAAATTCTACCATATGCCTTTCAAGTCTAAGTTGCATTTCTTTTTCAATTCCAGTTGAAGATGTATTAGTTTTCAAAGGGAGGGAAACAAAATTTCTAACAATCAATAAAAGTCAGTCAACAAAACAAATAAGATATCTTACCTTATAATTATGATAAAGCTAATATGAATCAGACTTTTCAGCTCAGATATGAACACACATTCATGTGTTCCCATACATTCAAAGTTAGTAGGCAACATTCTGCTACTTTTACTCGTAATAATAAATCCACACCACTCCATTTAAGAAAGCGTGTCAGAATATGACTTAGAACTACATCCACAAAGACTTCTAATGTGGCACTTCAGATTTTCATAGAGCTATCTCACTACAGTAAAAATTATACACTAACAAAACCTTCCTTTCCTCTCATCCCTTTCTATCCTAAAACCACCTAGTTTCTGCACATGATCATGACCTTGTCTGTGCAGACCCTGGTAACATTGGTCGATAGATAATGACAAAAGATAAACAGCACTGAGTAGCTGAAGCACAGGTATTTTCATTTAACTGGGGGGCAAGAATGAATACTACTGTTGTACTCCTTTCTTTCAAATACTTCAAGGTGCTTTCCTGTATCTTAGCAATTAAGATCATACAAATCATCCTATCCACCAACAGATTTGAAAACAATAATTTGAGTGTTATACCTCAAAAAATAAAACCACTATACTGTATGTATGTGAGCCAAAATGTCCTCTTAACATCATCAGATCTCCTAGTAGAACTCCACCAATGGTACACCTCCAAACAGATGGAACCTTTGGAACGCCACATAATGACATAATTGTCTAAACTCAACAAATTATTCCAATTTCATCTTGTTTTACAGGAAGCTATTTTATGAGTCCCACATCTATCTGAAAGTATTGAGCTGTTATTTGGTATTTAATTGTAATTAATTTATATTTTGAAATTTAAAATATTTATACCGCTATTTAATACAAAATAACCATTAAAGTGTTTGTGATACTATTTGGTTAGAATAAGGACTTTTGCTTTCCTGAATTGCTTATCCCAATAAAGTATGTCTAAGTCATGGGAGGCATGTGTTTTCCTGAGTATTTCCAATTATCCAAATAGTCTAGAAGTTCAAAGGAAAGGAGGTTCCGAATTCCATTCACCTGTTTGAAATACTTTTGTCTGTGGGTCATCTGCTTATCTGAAACACATGTGCACTACCATCTGTCTAAGACCAGATTTTGTCCCATTGTTTTTATTTTTCACAGAAGAGAGGAAGAAGGAAAGGAAGTAAGAAATTGTCTGTCTGTTGATGGTTTAGATATGGATCTAGAAAAAGTATTTTTGTTTGGGAAAGTCTATGACTGGAGTCTTTTAGATCCATGTTAGTGTCAGTGTGTCTATATACCTGCAACTTGTTTGCTATTGATCCACAAAGATAAAAGGGGAGGGTTTTGTACTGCCTAGACAATAAAAAGGAGGAAATTCTTTTGAGGAAATGTCTCAGATTCAAATTTCATGTCATACTCCGATGATCACATCAAGAATAAAGTCAAACAACATCACAGCCCAGAAGGAAGCAGAGAACATAAGCAGAGGGCACTTCTTCTGACAGTCATAACCATCATCTCTTAGTGGAGAAAGGATGAAAGCTAGGCTGACAGAACAGACTGAAATCCAGCTCATAATTTTTAGCTGTAATTTAGTGATGGGAAATCAAACCTCATATCTTTGATATCATAATTCAGTTTTTATTGGAAGTGATTTAATTTAATGAACACCTTCCATAGAGACGAGAAACATAATAAATACAAAGGAATATAACCTATTTAAAAGATTGCAGAAAGTCAGTAGCACCGCTCCATCTGTGTGAATGTAAATAACTGAATTTGATTTACATGTGTCTATTTATGAAATAAGCAGAGGCTCATAATTTGGAGGAAATACAGAAATGTCATTTTCATGACATTTTCAGTGGCAACATTTAAGAGAACGAGTCTATGCAATAGAAACAAAATAGTATTTTAGAACAGTGGGAGACAGTATGGGCATGAGGAGAAGTGAAATAGTGAAAGAAAAAGAACTGAAATTCAAAACTATACTTACAATGTTGTATCATAACCTTCATGTTATCAAGAGTCACTTTCTAATATAGTGAGAAGCCAGTACATTCTCAAAAGGGAAGACTGACCTTTCCAAATCTCAAAATAATGTGATAAAGTGAAAACTTAGAGCTTGGTTATCTTTCATAGCAAGACACACTGGGTACTGAGGTAGGCACATCCTGCAGCTGTGTTCTATGTAATAAATACTGCCTATAAACTTTGCTAATTGAGTGTGTGATAAATTTATATATACATCCTCATGCTTTTTCTTTACATACACAGATATCTAAGAGCACTATCTATCTATCTCTCTGGCTTTAAATACTGTATAAACTCACACATACATGTAACCATCGTTAGATGTACAGCTCAGAATTCCTGCTTAGACCAGATTTCTTTGAAGAAAACGTAGATAAAAGAAACGTACTGCTAAGGAGTATAAAGTTTTGAAAGAAGCATATCTCTTCAGATAGATTACTCATAAGCTTTATGGTAGTTTATTTGTAGTAAAGTTACTTCAATCATTATAGCTCCTAATCACTCTAAGAACTATCAGCATAGGTATAGATTTGATGGTGTGCATGCATTAAGCAGATCAGAGGTATACTTAAAAACAGTGCTTCTCCAGAAGGTATACAAATATAATCTCCAAACAAAATTTATTTTAGAAATAGATACATAGGACATAAAAGGAACAGTGCTCAGTAATTCAATATGAAAGCAAAAATATATATTAAAAATATTTGTTTAAAAGATTTTACAAATCATACCTAAGACCAGGATATACCATAAATCTGTGTTATGGTAAAATGAAAAGCATTGAAAATGTGTAACAAAAAAACCCCGCAGCATTACAGTGTATGTTAAAAAAAATAATTCCATTAACATCACAAACCAGCTTTGTTCCTGACAGTACCCTACTGCCCTTCAGCAGGCCTCCACTCAAATTCAGAAGGATTTAAGTCATCCAAAGTCCAATATATTTTCTGATATGATAGGCAGCTTTCACGCAAACTGCAGATTGTGTGCCATAGCTCTTCCCTGGAGTGACTCACTCGGTATCAGGGCACACTTTAAGATCAAGTGTCATTGAGCTCTGGTAGACCAACATCCATATGAAATCCAGGCCTTAACAACATGACACAGGATGCATAAAAGCAAATCTGAGAGCCATCTTTGGCTGCTGGCATTGTAAGGCTAAAAGCAGCAATGCCATTAATCTACTCTGTAAAACTGGCAACAAATAAAGAACTATTATTTTTGCTGAGCTACACGCAGCTAAGTAACTAACCAAAACTGAACTCCAGGACTTTATCTACAGACACAGACCTGCCTGCACTGGTGACAGGGGTAGCAATGTGCACCAGATAAAAGGATGAATCTCTTGAGAAGTTTACTGACATGATAGCGAGCAATAATAATTACAGTCTAAAGTACAGTAAAATAACTTATAAAGTTTGACTGATACTTCCAAAGAAAATGTCATGAGTTTTCAACTTCAAAAGCAGCATTTGGTCAACTCAACAATTTTTACTTTTAATGAACTCTGACTTCAGTGAGAAAACAGTACTTCTGTACATGAAAACATCTGAGAGTCAGTTTTGACACATGAACTCCTAGCTTTGACTCAGGATGTTAATACTGATCTTATAAAAAAAAAAACCAAACAAAAAACAACAACCAAAAAAACCCTAAATACAGATATTTTTTTTTAGTAGCCTTCATTTAGCATTCACATCACTGAAAAGGGTAGAAATTTATATTCAGCACACATATCTATTTGGTCAGCACACATTAAGTTTTCATGACACTTTCATGAACCTATTTAACCATCAGAAGGAAATGAGCTCTCTGAACAAGCCTTATGCCAGTCTATGAAAGAATTACAATAAAAATCAAAACAAGAGAAAAGACATGAAACTGAACCACTTAACAAGTTGCTGGCTTCTCCCTTAGTGCATTTGGAGAGTTATCTTATTTGGCTGTGCTGACTCATGAGAGAACTAAGAGAGAGATTACTGATTTGGACCAATAATCAAATCATTTGATGTACCTTTTATTTCATGCATGTAACTTCTTTAAAGTTTAAAATCATCCTGGATTCTTTTAGATTTATTTACTGATAGACTAGAATTACATTACCAGTGAAATACTAGGAAAAAGGCAGAACTTCAGCTAGGTTAAAAGCAGAAGAACTAGGAGTCTTACGAAAAATACTTTTCTCTGCAACCACGTAAGTGGCACATCTGAACTAGAAAGGTACTCAAAGATTCTCTTCATACTCAAGTGTAAGAAAGTAGGCACTTCTAGAGGGCATGGAGTCCTGAAACCAAAATAACCTGCTATAGTGTATCTATGCCTTTTCACTACCAGAAGAAAAGCTGAGGGCAACTGTATGTTCATTTGAGGTAAGGAAGCTACATGCTTGAGGTTAGGTTAACCTAGTCCAGTATCTCAAAAAAAAAAAAAAGATAGTTTCAATGTAAACATTGAAATTATTTGGTGTTTTTCTTAATGAAACATTAATACTATGCATAGGAGTTCTCATCAAGGAAATCCAACCTAATTATGTAAGAACAGAAATCCCACAAACCTTAAAAAAAACAAACAAACAAAACAAAAAAAACAACAGAAATCCTGTGAAATCCTACTACCTTCCTGACAAACAACCTACCAGACCAAAGGGTGATTACTCTTAACAAGTACCCCTTGAATGTCTCCCATTACCCACCTACAAAGCACCTAAGCGAACAATTGTAACAGCAACTGGCAGGGCAAATCTTTGCTACACTACACAATAGTACTTGAAATCTTTGCTACACTACACAATAGTACTTGAATAAATTCCTCACTATGTTCGGAATGAACTTTCAACCCAAAGCAACTGGTTGAATTGGTGCACTGAGTGAATCAATATCATTACTGTATGTCTAATCACTGACAGTGTTAGGGTTGTAGTTTGAAGCATAAATGCTGCAAGGGTATGATAAACAAGAATAGCAAAACTGTCTTACAGATACATAAACTTCCTCCCAAGAAAATTATCAGAAATTAAAAGTCTTCTGTAACAGTCATAGCTATAATTATGCAATACAATATGCTAAATTACAATATGTACTTCATTATTAATAGAATTTATTTTACAGATCAAATAGCCAAATACACATTTTTAAAAGAGCCAGATAGCAAATGTGGAGCAAACTATAGGCAACAGTTATGGTAGACATTCTGCAGTCCAAGAACTGAGGCAACTTGATTATTAAGTACAAGTCTATAAATATCTTTACATCAAACATACAGTAACGTGTAAGAATTCAATGTTGAAGTCTAATTCATTAATCATTAATAACTTTTTCTTTAAAAGAAAGTTATATATACTGTATACATCCCAGTTAAAAGCAGTGTCTGTATTTCATTTTATTCTAGCAAACTAATATACATGTCTTCGTATAAGTGCAGAAAACAGGGTTCTTTATACTCCTTTGCTTTCTAAGAGATTTTACATTGCATATGAAATTCTAATATTGTAGATGATACATATTAAGCATTACACCCTAAAATGTGAGGCAATATACAAGAACTTATAACCAACCTGCGAACAAAAGCTATGATATTAAAATTTTATCTTTTTAAATGAGCCACGCTAAATAATGAATTATAATATAAAAAGCCAATAGTTTTTTTTAAAAAGTTAACTACAGAGAAATAATCTGGGGGGGAAAAAAAAAAAAAAAAGTGGGCCTTTTTTTTTTTCCCCACGTGCTGGCTAACAGTGAAAAATTAGGTAAGTAATTTCCTATTCTATCACACTGAAAATGAAGCTACTGCATTTATGACTTTTATTTTAAAAAAGAATTTAAAAAGGTACCTCAAAAGGTGAAATGTATGGCATCTGTAATACAGACATTACCTAGACTTCAGTAAGCAAAATTTAAAAATAAAATTTCATTTGCAAGTGAATACTTTTCAGTTACTTTAAAAGGTGATCATTTATTACAAAGTGTTGTGAATAAGAAAGCAGAGTACTCATTTTTCACTACTACTATTGTGCCTATAAAATAAGAAATCAATTATTTGATCAATTCTATTTATGATCCATAGCAGCAATATCATAATTAAAAATATTATGGAATATATATATAACACTTATTTCTTAACATGTATAATGGTACTATAAGTGTTAATTAATTTGTTTTTCTTTTAAATGCAGGGAGTATAAAGAACTTTACATTCTCTTTTTAATGTATGAATAAAATTTATTGCTCCCTTTTAATATATTTATAGAAACAAAATTCCTAATTCTTTCAACTAAAATAAATAAGAAAAAATCTGGGACAAGAAGATGATTACAAGCAAAATAGATTTACCATGATCACCAACTGTGAAGAAGATGGGTCACATTACTTTTTTCTTAGCAAAACTACGTTATAGAACACTATAGCACAATTACTAAAATTCTTTGTCTTTTCTTTTTAAAAAATTCTTGCCCTTGATACCTTTCAGTAGGGCAGCTTGAACAGTTCATCGTCACTTCCAAACCCCTCTGGAGATCAGACGATAAATTTCTTCGGCAATCAGAGACAGGACAAAGGGCTTTCTCGTGCTATTTCCTTGTTTTCATGTTTGCTGGCTTAACATCATTGTGTACACGTACGACTTCAGTATATAACATCAGATGCGATGACGTTCAGAGCTGGCAAACAGAGAAACAGCATGAGAAAAGCCCTTTCCTGCATAATTTTCCCCATACACTGTAAAGTTTGTTTCCAAATTTCTACCACATCAATTACTGTATGGCTTGAGACCTACTGAACTACAGCAGTTCTAAGTAACCAACCATTTCTGATGTGTGTGTGTTTTCAGGTTTTTATATACAAGCAAAGATCTGCACGCATCTATATACACAAAGCAAAAGTACTGAAACAGGAGCCAAAGCAATGGTTTCTATGTATGTTACTCTAAGTTTCTTACTTTTTTTTTTTTCTTTATTAGCTTGAAACCCCAAGTGCTATCACAAGATTACAGCTAGCAGAAGGCTAGAACATGTTCTAAATGGTTTTACCAGACTTCCTTCAACAGCGTCATTCCTAACAGCATAAAATATTTTATTTGAAGAAGTGTTTTGCATCTTTAATCTATATTTAACAGAATTAAAGAAGAGTCCTAAAAATTCATGGAAATTCCAATCAATTATTTCACAGGAAAGAAAGCACTATCAGTACCACAGTCATCAAGACACCAGCCACTCACTGGTTAGGAAATTGCTATCAACTGCAGCTTATTGAGTGCAATACCTTCTGGGAGAAAACAGGAAAAGAAAGATGTGTGAAAATTAAACGGCAGTGAAATCAGACTTCATTGTTGGCAATGGTAATTTAAAAAAACAAAACAAAACAAAAACAAACATATGTGGGTCACAAGGAGAAGACAGTAAACTTTTCAGTTATCCCACTGTAGAATTTAAGGTGAAATGCACTTGATGTTTAGGGAAAGTTTTGCTGCTACGACCCCAAGACAAACTGCTATTGGAGAGAGAGTTGGGCATCGTTCTAGCTTGCACAAAAATCACCTAGTTATTAATGCCAGAACTTCATCTACCAACTTCAGTACAAACCCAGTCATCTACTTTTTAAGAGGGGTGGGCACTGGTTTTTTGGTTTTGGGGTTTTTTTGGTTTTTTTCCTCTGAATTGTTTTTTACTCTAAGTGTGGTATTCAAAATCTTTCAAATTTTTCCTCACATAAAACATCAAACTCTTTTTTCTTTTCTTCCTATTTGTGCTCTGGTTTTGTCTTCTACAATGAGGCAAGGGGGGCACTTTCCTAACAACTTCCCCCATGCTTTCCCAGTGAATACATTAAAAGAACAATTCTGAAGTTTTTCTTCAAAGTGTTCCACAGAGAAAAAGATTTTCTTGACCAGCATTACTGCACACTTAAGTAACTGCTCACTAACTTCCAAGTCACAGACATTCACTTAGCCTTCAGTGGGAAATATTTTCTCCAGATGCAAATGTCACATTTTTTTTCTTAACTGTATGTACATGGCAGCATATCAGAACTACCAGAAAAATTGCCTGCCAGAAAATTAAGAGAAAATAACAAGAATATTTAGAATCCCAGTAACCAATTTTAAAATGGATTTTAGAAAGGGCTTACTCCAATAGCTGTTTAGCTGATATTTAGAAAAAAAATGTTCTTTAAGTGTAAACAACCCTGTATCTGTCAAAGCAAAGTACCAGTGTCACCTCTATATCCTTTTACATACCAGAAGCATCAACGGTGCCTACTTATGATTACAGCATACTAGATTAAACACACTAGTCTCAGTATTATTAAACAAAACAATAAATCCTGCAGCTAAAGATTTAAATAACAGATGAGTTTCCAGAGCTATTAGTTTCAGGAACAGTAAAATATTCTTTCAATTCCATACAAAGCACACTGTTCTCACCGAGTAGGAAGTTTAACGACATTTCACCACATTTTTAATCAGAAACAGAAAACCAAATATACCGTAACTGTAAAGCAGGTAGGTCTAAGCAGTCACTAACAGAATCATAGAGTCGAGACCACAGAGCCTCAAAAGGTAACATATTTTAAATGAGGTCTACTTCCCATTCACATTTCAGTAAGGAACGTGATGTCTACCTCTAATCAGTTTCTAAAAAACAAGTTCAGCAGAGATCACTGTGTCATCTGAAATTTCTGTTTGTATGTACAGGTACGTTCACAGATGACAGAATCCATGCAACTGAAATTAACTAATGAATAATTGCATTAGTAAGTACGAGAAAAATCAATCTGCATGCCTGTTCACTCAGTCAACAACTTCCAAAACATGGTATAGTGTACTAGCAGTGGAGCTAAATTAACATATACACCACAGTCCACTGTGAAGCAGGGAGAACCA
>JAVJGJ010000034.1:19270712-19354980 GCA_035590215.1 Microhierax caerulescens
AAAGCATGCGATCATAGATTCAGAGCATGATTGCACCTTCCAGTTCTATCATTGGAAGAGGTGCTGCTTTCACGAACACTCACACTTCTTCAATAACACAGTCAGAAAAGTCTTGTTCTTAAGTTAAAGTTTAAAATCACAATACAAAAGGTCACAGGACCCTTCTGAGCGTCCGGATGTTTATTTTCAAAGATTTCTACTATTCCTATAGTATGTTGTACAATGTTATCAGATTAAAATAATGTCTGAATTAGCATTAATTAAAATAAAGGGACAAGAAGGAGGAGAAGCCACAGGAAATTCTAATGAACCATTGTGGCAGTACCTTCTTTGAACCAAGCTGCCACATGGTACTTTATAATGATGCATGTTTTGCACAGACAGGTTGCTAACTAATCAAGCATTTGAATTGTCTGAATGTTGTTTAAAGTACTTAAGCAAAGATTTCAGATTTTAAAGATATGTTATGTACTACATGAAAACTGGACTGGAAAATCTCTCCTTTCTTTTCATTATTCCAATGCAAACACAAAAAGAATTAGAAAATTTGTGTCAGTATGGAACACTTCACATAGTCTGCTCCTCACTAAGGTAAATGTCAAAAGATACTGAGCTTTTTCAAAGCTTGCAGACAAATAAACTTATAATGTGCTCTAAGGTTTTCTACCAAACAAATGCATCTTCCTAGGAGGCCCACAACTACCAGAACAGTGACAATCTGATGACAGTGAAAGTCAGTTTGATTTTATGAGCCTCCAAACATCCTAGTTTGAAAAACATTATGAATAAGAAGCCCCTTCACAATTTATCATTTGGTAGAACTTCTCTAAAAGAATTCTCCCCAGTACATCCCAACAGAAAGCAAGCTATTTTGAAGGTCTACAGTCACTAGTTATTTATTCATTCCTACTGTGTACCTTCGAAATAATATTGATATCTCTCTCCTTTGCCCTTTCTCACATACAACAGAAGCTTGACCTCTCTCTTAGGGGACGTTACATTAGGACCACACTTTTCCCTCAGCAGCATCTTGTAGTTCATGACTCAGTGTGGCTTCAGCTGCTTCAGGACTCTCCAATTCCTTCTTCATAAAAATTTCAGCTGTTGCATTGATGTACTTATTTGCCCACATGACCACTAAAGAGATATTATGGGTTTTTTAGTAGAAAAACCCTTTCCATCTTCTGCTGCATGCTTTCTGAGTACAACTGTTATGTCTTTCTGTCATTTTATAGATCACTTAGACAATTTTAGCAGTAAAGGAACAACATAATTTCCTTTCTTTAAAGACCTGAATCAATACCATTCAGACACACATAAAATTTAGAACTTCAAAAGAAAACATATATTTTTAGCTTTAACGCAATATTATTTCAAATATCAGCACAGAAAGTCTTCATGGACAAAACTAAAAACTAAGTTGTATGGCCTATTAATATCAGCATCCATTAGAAACTGAAGAGATCTTCACAGTGAATGTAATGTTCTTTAGTCTCCTTCAGAGAGCTTTTGGCTTCTAAAAGGGATACATTACAGTAGTTGTTACTAATAAAGTGAAATATCTGTTCTCACATTAGACAACTTATTTTCATCTTTCAATCTAACACACCTCCCTTTTTAACTGAACTTATTACCCTTCAATTCTGCAGACTGTCCTACAGCGTACTGAAAATTCAGAGAGCACACAACACAAATGCATCACTAACCACAAACATCCTGTTGGTCTCCAGGGCTGGAGGATGGTGGGACAGCACGACATCTGACGCACTGTGGCAGAAGCTTGTTTTCGCTTGTTACGTTTCTTAACCAGCTAACAGTGACAACTCTAAATTACTCTGTCCTGAGTCACCTTCTATAGTCCCACAGGAGATAAAACTATACAGACTACAACATACAAAGCCACATTTGGAGTAGGACTGACATTTTAAAAGATCCACTGAGGTTTAGGAAATATTTTGCTTGGTTTTACTTATCACGAAATACAATTCTGCCTTTGTGATCATAGTGCAACACAAAGGATTTAACTCTAAAAGTGTTTCTTGCCCAATATATGTAAATAAAAGCATTAAGTTAATTATTATTTTATTTAAGTAATAAAAATGTGAATTAATGTGTTTAAAGGTAAATGTTGTTTCCAAATTAGTGTAAAGGGCCACTTTCCACAACGTGATCACTTTCGTACAGAAAAATATACCTAAAAGAAGGATAACTGTAATTTAACAAAATCAATAAAAATAGCAATATTAATCTCATTCTGATGTATTCAGTGCATCACACAAATATAATTTCAAGTACAGCTATATGTCGACAAGCTCATATTAGGTAATGAGTATTAAGATAAACCCAGTTCTATTCTGCTCTTCCAGATAGGAAGCCCCTGTCATTGACCTTTAAGGTACAGATAAAAGAAAATGCTCTTTTCCCCAACCAGCTTCGTCAGAAGAGAACTGCTTTCCATTTGACTTTAAAAGCCCCTTTGGATGGAAGAACTATGTTAGTAAAAGCCTAAAGAGTCATGAGCTTGCTTTCTTTGTTAGCAGCATTACTGCATGAAAAAGTATATTTGAGCAGACAATGGAAAAACCTTTTTGGCTCAGATGAATTATACCTGAATTCAATTGAAAAATCACTTAGGATCAGGCCTACAGAAATGCTGAAAACAGCACCATCTTCCTCAGAGTTATGAGAATTCAAACAGATGAATAAATTCACAAGAAGCTTTTCCAATGCATGATTTAAATTAACACATTTAAATACCTTTAATAGAAAAACTCAAGTCTCAAAAATCTATATATTTTTCAGTGGTGTTAGGTTTTAAAAATAAGAAATTATTTTCTTTTTTCCCCTTCAAGTTTTCTGTTCGCGCATTGCAGAAAAAGATGGAAGTTTTATAAAGCCCAGCGATATAGGCTACCACATAGTTTTATGTTAGTAAGGGGAATAAAACAGAATAAAATAAACAACCCATTCTGCCATTTTCAAAAATATGGTGACTACTTTGAATGAGCAGCTTTTTTTAGGCACATTTTGTTATCACTGTAGTGGTAATAAAACAAAGCCCAAAGGAAAAAAAATAAATGTAAAACTTCAGCTGGAGCAAAAAGTTTTAGACTTTTAAATTAGACTTAGTCATTCTGAGGATTTGTTCCAAAGCAATAGTATTAAAATATATTAACAATAATATAATAAACTCTCCTGATACATTTATTTAATTATTAATTCCTTGAGCTATTAAAACTAGGAAACGATTTTCACTGAAAACTGTGGTATTTATGAAGAAAGTAAACAGACAAACAGCAAAACTTTATTAATAATGAATCTGTCCAGAAATACGTATAGACATTAGATTCATTTTGTAGCGACTTCAAGCCTTTCTGTAGTGTTCTGAAGAATAAAAGGTACTTTTATTCTCAATTTATTTTTAATTTTATGCAGAGGATTCTTTAGACATTTCCTTTGCTGTACTAAATTTGTGAAAAGCTAATAAATACCTGGTTTATCAGGCAGAGCAGCAAGTAAGCAAGAGCAATTATACCAATGCTTCTACTTTTCCCGTAACTTTGCCTGTCAACTATGTCATTCCACCAGATTAAGTAGTCCAGTATGCTTGTAGTCTGAAAATGGCATTGAAACTCTCAGAGGAAAATCCTTGCCTGCTTTTGAGAGACCTTGAAGTAAAGCTATACCCAAATGAAGGCTGCAATTCCAGACTCCATTAATATTAAGAACCACTTATCAGATCCTGCAAAGCTTTATTGCTTTCCACCTGGCCTAGATTACTTCAGTTCTCGAGCATACAATACTACAGAGGACAGTACCATAACCCCCTTCTGCCTTTCAGAGCTGCAGCAGGTAATGCAGGAAGTGCCACACTGCCACCTGCAGTCAGCAATACCCATCGATGCAATAATTCACTGCTCAATTTCCTTACAGTCATGAGTAATTTTCTTTTATTTTTCTCCCTTAACACTGACACATCTCAAATTGTTTACGTTTTCAATGCCTCCATCAAACGTGAACTTTCAAACTTTTAATCCTTGCAAAAAAAAGCCATTCTGCAGTGCTCAGAACTAGAGTTATAGGTATGGCAAAGGAAGAAGGGAAGGAAAAAAAGAACACCTTAAAATGTCCATTACCTGTCTGGTGTGTATGGGGCCTGGGGTCTTGAAGCCTCCTTGACAGCTGCATTCAGAAACACTGTAAGGGTCCGAGCTGCTTGATGAGCACTTGGAAAGTGAGTCACAGCCCACCACAAAGGTGTTATCTAGAGGCAGTTCCTGAATGACATGGTGCTTCTTGGGGGGTACAGGAGTCTCAGGTTTAATTTGAAAGGTAGGCTGTGGAGAAGCTGACTTGTAGTGCTTTGCTAAATCTGGGCTATCAGGCTTAAAGGTGGTTGGTGTGGTGGCCCAGTTATATTTTCCCATAGTCTGTTCTTCTAGCTCTACAGGAATGTCTAAAGTGCCATTTATATGCTCGTGGCCAGGATCATCAGGCTTAGATTCTTCAATAGTCACAAAGTTGAGGAGGAGACTTTTTGGAGAACGCTTCTTCTTCTTCTTTTTCTTCTTGATCTGCCTATTCTCTTGGTTTGGAGAAACCCATTCACCACTCTGCTTGTTTTTTTGGACAACCTTGTGCCTAGGTGTCTGGCGGCACCGTACTAAAGCAGTAACAAAAATTACAAGAATAACTGTCATAGTGCCTGCAATAATGGCAATGATGATCTTAACATAATCATTGGTTTGTGGGGTTATCTCACCATCCCCAATATTCTGGCCAACTGGAGTTTCCATATTCCTGCGCACTAGCTCTTGTATATAGGAACCGTTGGTAACTGTCTCATTCACAAACAAATGCACAAGAGCTATAGTATAAAGAGACTCCGGCTGCCCAAGGTCATTGACTTTTATCACCAGTCTGTGCAAGCCATGATCTGATGCGATTACCTTCTCTTTCAAAGTAATATTGCCTGTTAATTGGTCAATTGTAAATAAGCCCCTGGAGTTCCCACCTATGATGCTATAGCGGAGCTCTGCATTCATTCCTGTGTCATTGTCAACTGCAAAGACTTTAGTAACTACAGATCCTGGACTGGCTGACGTTGGAACCAACTCATACGAATAATTAGATGAAGGAATAACAAAAACAGGCCTGTTGTCATTTACATCAACAACATTGATGGTCACTTTGGCAGTTGAGGAACGCTGCAGTCTTCCTCCATCCACAGCTTTCACCTGGAAAGTGTATGACCCCTGCTGTTCCCTATCAAAGGTAATATTGGGTCTTATTACACCAGTAAGTGGATCTATAATGAAATTATCTCTACCATTTAATATAGAGAGAGTGACTGCAGCATTCTCTCCTGAGTCAGCATCTGTAACTGTGATCAGTCCTACTGTGCCATACATGGGTAAGTTTTCTGGCACATAGAAGTTATATTCATTATGTGTGAAAGCAGGGCTGTTATCATTCTGATCCAGGACTGACACTGTCACAGTAGCATTGGTCTGCAAGGGTGGCATCCCATTATCCTTAGCCAGCACAGTAAAGGAATACCTGTCTTGCTTTTCTCGGTCCAGCTTTCTCACTGCTGTCAGAATGCCTGTACGGCGGTCAAGGTTAAAAATAGGGGGTGCATCAGAACCCAGGATATAGCTGATCTCAGCATTGCGCCCGCTGTCAGCATCTGTCGCACTTATCTTGGTCAGCTGAGTACCAGGAGCATTGTTTTCAGGGATGGAAAGACCTATGATGGGCTGTGTAAAAACTGGGGCATTGTCATTTTCATCTTTAATTTTGATCAGGAGCATTGCAGACTGGTTTAAGGGAGGTTTCCCTGAATCTGAAGCCACTATTTTAATGGCATATTCTCGTGTGGCTTCATAATCAAGAAAGGTGGCTGTCTCCAGGAGAAACTGATTATCAAACACTGGCTTTAGCCTAAAAGGAACATCATGATCTGTAAAACATGTAACTTTCCCATTCAGATCAGCATCCTTGTCCATCACAGTTATCAACGCAATTTTGGTATTAAGGGGAGCCTTCTCAGACAAAAGCACTGTCCCATTCACTGGATTGATGATGTATCTTGTGTCTATTGATGGGACATTGTCATTAATATCTGTCACATTAACAGTCACTGTTGCTCTTGATGGAGTTGAACTGCCATCGCTGGCCAAAACAGTTAGCTTGTGTACAGGAGATTCCTCCCTGTCTAGAGGTTCTCTTATAGTGATGAGGCCAGTAGTGTTATCAATGGCAAAAAGCCTTTTGGCCAAACTGGAGATCTGATTGCTGAAATAGAAGTGGATTTGTGCATTTGAGCCCAGGTCTGCATCAGTGGCATGGAGCTGGGAAACGGAGGTGCCCACTGGAGCATTTTCTGGAACACTAACTTCAATGTCATTCTCTTTGAAGACTGGGCGATTATCATTCACATCAGTCACTGTGACTTGCAGGATGGCAGTGCTAGATCTTGGAGGGTTTCCACCATCTTCAACTTTAATTTTCATCACATAGGTATCCTTCTGCTCCCTATCCAGGATCTGTTGGACAATCAGTTGAGGCCACTTATCTCCCTCAGGTGTCTCAGTTATATCAAGACCAAATACATTTTGACCCTAGAAGACACAAGAAGAGCACACTTTAGCAAGACAGTGTATTTAAATAGAAAAACATCTCATTAAATATTCTGAAATTGTCATGGAATATATATTTTTATATATACTGTAAACAGGAATATCCACTTATATATTTACCTTCATTTTGCAATACCCAATTTTCCTTTAAGCTCCAAGGCCTTCAGAAAGCTTCAGAAAACTTCAGAACAAACACAGGAGGAAATGGATACTTAAGAAAAATGGAGAGCAGGGAGGGGACAGTGGAATGTTTTGTTAAACAGTTTATTTCTACTGAAAAGCTATTAAATTCCTGGTCAGATGTAATTTGGCCTCTCTATTGTATGAGCGTGGAAAAGAATGAAGCCAAAGTTCAGCCACATCCAAAGACAAGACAGTATGCATACACTGGAAGACCTAAACCAATATTCAATTTCATAGAAAACAAGAAGGGACTGTTTCTCTGTTCTTGGAGCAACTCTGGACATACCTGAATTCATTAGCATAAAAAAACCAATGCCATGATTGAAAAGGGGCTTATTATAAAATCCAGGTGTTAGATGGTACAGACAAAATCAAGTCATAATAATTTATTAGAAATATATTTAAAAAGTCATTAAAACGACTCCTTTCTTCATCAAGACATATTTTATATTTGTAGTGAAAATCCCAGTGAGAAAAGATCTACTTTCATTAACAACAAAAAAAAACCCAAAACCACAGAACTATGAGATTTAAAAATAGTGATTACTTTTTTTCCATGGGGTTTGTTGAATAACTGATGTCCTTGTAATTGTGAAGAAATTCTGTATCTATTGCACAAACACAGCTTCTTTTAAAACTATAGCGTTGAAAAAGTAGTTTCCTAAAATAAAAAACTGGAATCTAGAACTAGGTTCCTATTCTGCTATCTCTCCAGCCAAGCAGGAATTAAGAATATCACAGTCACTCTCTTTTCTCACATCTCTCACCCTTCAGAAGAAAAAAGCTATAAAGACAATTTTCCAGCCATATATTCCAAAAGGGCAGAGCTAGAATGCAGATCACTAAAGCTGAACACATAGGATGACCAAAAAAAGGCGGCATCAACAAAGATGCTGACTAGGTTTTTCTTTTTATGTATGATACTTGTAATAATGAACAACTGCCTCCATCCTGGCTCTTTCTGTTCATTGCTCTTGTCTTTCACCTTTACTCATGTAATTGTGTATGTGTTCTAAACTGATCTGAGACACTTCAGACCAAAGGGAAAGAAAATGTTCCCAGAGTGCAAGGTTCCTTATTTCTCATTACTTGTAAAAGATTTGTATTCACTGTACCCTGCTACCCACCATTAAGCGAATGCATTTATCTGTCTACTTCTGTGTAAGGCTGTACCCTTTCATTGATTTGTTTTCTCAAAGCCAGAATTTGACCCTTCATAAGTAATCATTTATTTCATGGAAAAGAACTATTTATCCACATTTCAAAAACCACTCGCACAGTATTTGTGACAACATTAAGTTGCAACTAGGGACAGTCTAAAGTGAACTGAAACACACTTTGAAACAATAAAACAAATCCAGCTTTGGATTCTTTAGCAGAAGGCATATAAAAATGTAGGTCTTGCAAATTCTTTCTAAATCAAGACATGAATTTTGAACCAATTAGGTTAAATTTTAGAATGGTAATACTATGCTGATCTCTTCATGAAGGCGGAGTGCGAGTTTCCTCTTCATCTTCAATCTGGCTAGAAGTTATTTGCAATAAATCTCATAATTACTGAGAAATGATAAATTATATATTTTATGCATTAACATATATTTCCAGGAAAAAAAGTAACAGAAGCTAGAGGAAAAAAAAACCTGTCAGCTATCTTTTACTTCTTTATTTGTACACAAGTTGACAGATGGGCACTGATTATTCTGTCATTAGATCCCACAACCACAACAAACACTTCATATAGACTTTGAATACATGCAGTTATACACATGCATCTCCATTTCTGCTTTTCTTTAACTACCAAGTATGAAAAAGATATTTTTCGTTATAGCATACCAGTTTGCTATAAAATACAAGAGCTTCAGTTCCCCATCACTTACACCAAACTCCTAGAGAAACAGAAAAGAATGCAAAGATCTCTTCCAATTACTAACCCTTGAGTAATTTTCTGTGGAAAAACATTTTCCAAGAGTATTTCTTGGTATTCGTTACAGGTTTATACACCTTCTGAAACCACACAAAAAAAAAATTACAGAAAATTATACTTTCTTCTAATTCAAACAAGCCTATTTCATGTTGTTTAAGGGTACGTTTAGGTATGACATTATGCTACAATTTACCAAATGCATTTTCTAAGAATGGACAGTTCTCCCATTATAAACCTCAAAACAAATAATGATAAAGCATTCAAGAAACATATTTTTAAGAATATAAATATCTAACTCTCTCCCTTATAAGCAAAGAAATTGAGAGCTAAAAAAATCCTCAGAGAAAGATGAAGAAAAATCTTCTGGATTAAATTCTTCATGTTGAAATAAATGGCTCTATCATCATTAAAACCTCAGTGAAGTGAAAATTTCCATTAGGGTCAGTCTGTTCATTGGAATGAACTGTACTTCAGTCACCACATTATTCCAGTGATATGAAGTTTTTGTTTACAGTAGGAAAGGTATGAATCCATAGGAAAAGCATAATACACAGTTAACATTTATATAGTACCTTTCACCATTAAAAAGACTGACTGCTAAAAATAATCTGCTGCGTTACTATCTACACCACTACAAAAGGAAAGGAGTGCAAAATTAAAAAGGTTGACTTTTTTTAATGTAAAAAGACAGTTTAAAAAATGTAACCTATTTGAGGCAAAACAAGGTTATGCCCACCTGAGAGCTAGGATTAACTTTAAGAGGCTCTGGCCTGATGACATAATTCTTTATCAGGGCAATAAGCAACTCTGAAACCTTACTTAATTTTCAAAACATTCTTTTCAGTGGATTCATGCATACAGTAGTCTCTGAAATAATTAAACTAGTATTCTCGCTTAATACTCCCTACTACGTATTTACCTGATCATTTGTAATGGATCCAAATGTCCTTTTCGGAGATGTTTTAGGCTGTCATGTAAATAAAAAATTAGAAATTTTTTTTTAAAAAATGTAACATTTAGGTAAATTAAAAAATACATAATCAATGACACATGGACACTTAATGTAATAAGCTAGAAGAGCTTCTAGTATTATGGACAGGACTGCATGTGACAAAGTGCAATTGAAGTCTACACATAACTTGCCTCTAGACATATATATTGCAGTATCACAGTATTTACTTAAATCCATAGGGTATTGACTACCTGAACATTGTCGAAAGGAATAGGAAAAAAGTCTAGCTCCTGGTTCATGCTTATAACAGTGGCATGGTCTGTTGTCATGATGTCTTGCAACATCTTATGAATTGTGGTGGGTTGACCTTGGCTAGATGCAAGGTGCCTACCCAAGCCACTCCATCACTCTCCTCCTCAGCAGAACAGGAAGGGAGAAAATAAGAGGGGGGTAAAAAATCCCAAACTTGTGGGTCAAGGTGAAGCAGCAATACCAAAAATCATGCATGGGTAGAAGCAAAGGAAAGCAAAAGATGTTGCTCTCTACTTCCCATCAGCAGGTGCTGCTCAGCCACTTCCCGGGAAGCAGGCTGTGGTACGCGCACTGGTTGCTCCAGAAGACAAATGTCATAAAGAACAAATGCCCCCCCCTTCCTCCTCCTTTCTCTTAGCTTTTACATCTGAGCAGATGTCCCACGTTATGGAATATCCCACTGGTCACTCCGGGTCAACCGTACCAGCGGTGTCCCCTGCCAAGATGCTGCCCACCCCCAGCCTACCGGTGGGGGAGGGGGCAGGTTGGAGGGACATCCTTGGTGCTGTGCGAGCACGGCTCAGCAGCAGCCAAACCCCTGGTGTGGATCACCACCTCTCCAGCCACCAGTACAAGCACAGCTCGGGGGGCGGGGGGGGAGGGCTGTGGGGCTCAGCCCACCCAATACACACAATTACACTTGCAGATCAATCAGCTGATAGAACACAGTGAATTCTCAAAGAATTAGGGAAGGGAAAAAATACTTTGCTAAATAACCTTACAGAAACATTTCTTGTGATACAAAGTACTCTGAAATTAAGACAGTCTATTAGTGATTAGTTCTTAAACCATTAGAAGTTACACAATTGTATATAACAACTATATATTGTTAACTGACAAAAAAATAGATCAATACTGTCCTCAATCTTCATTCAGGAAGAGTATTCAGAGTCTTTAGAGAAAGACAGAAAGCCAAAGACAGCTCAGTGTTTTCCGTCTACAGCTTCACCCTAGTCATTAGAAATACTTACCTTCAGTAGTATTCCCAAAGGCAAGCTAAAGCCTTAAATACTACATAAAGCCCAAAATATTCTACCTGATAGGCAATAATGGATGCAACTTCCTATACTACATGTGTATTAGCATACTTAGATCTATATGTCCTAAGTGTAGTAGCTCTAATAAAGGTACCTGGTCTGCTATTACTTACACAGTGTGCAATTCACATGTTCATGCATTCTAGATTAACATCTGTTGGACAGGTGTCCTGTTTAAAGACTGCATAGTCACTATACTACAACCCAAAGTTACCCGAGATGTGTTATTAATAGCAATGGTTACCTTCAAAACTGAGTGACAGTATCTCAAAATGAGAAAAGAAAATTACAAAGGTAAGAATTTTTTACAATGAAAAACTCAGCAGATGCAAAGTTGCTTACATATTTGAAACACTAGCTGTTTGTCAAACAGTTATCAAACTCTGTTTCACATGATTTCCTTTGAAGCAAGCTAAGCTTAGCTCTGAATAAACTGAACTTACACATTCAACTCCACAGTAAAAACAGGCCTTGGAAGCTTCCAATCATGCATGATCCTAAAGTGAATTTTGTGTATTCATAATCCTAATCAGCTTCATTCTTACATAAAAGTTCGGAACAACGTTTCTTAGCAATGCCTACATCATATAATAACTTGCTATTTTGCCACTTCCAATTATAAAAGAGCTTCTATAAATGTAAAGCGCTGCTAAATATTTCCTCTACATGTATACAACTGCATGCAAAACCTTACTCATCCTATGAAGCAGAAAGCAAGAAAAATGTTGTAGATGGGATCAGTAGAACATAAGGAAGCTAATGAACCATTCCACGTTGGAAAGGAACTCTAAAAAATACAAAATGGAATGAAGAAGTAGACAACCAAAGCATTTAATACTGATTTGCTGAAGAAGAAGGTGGCTAGGAGATATACCTAAACCAAAATTACTTCCTTGGAAATCTTAATTTAATGTTACTACAAAAAGACTGAAACAGTTCTAGCAATTACATCACTTGAGCCTCCTTAATCCTGGATGATTTGTTCCTTTCTGTACAGAGTACCTTTCAATCTTGTCATATTCTGTACACTGTCAACTTTATTATCTAAGATTGGTAGATTTAACATAGATTGATAATTTAGGTAATTTTTTTCTAAGCTGGATTTTTTTGTAAGATGGAATATTTTTGCATCCTCAATTCTTGGCATTCAATTCTCAAAACATATTTATTATAACACGTTCACCTCCTTTAAGAAGAAACAATTAAAGACAGTGAATACTACATTTTTTATATATTTACTTTTTGCTGCCCTGATTTCTCCAATCTACACTTAAAACACACCTGACACTCCATACCTAAAATGTATTAATCACTTTAATCTACAGGGCTGACAAGGGATGGAGAGCTGGACAGTAGTTTCAAAAGTAATTCTCTTCCCTTATTACAATGTCAGCCTGTGAAATGATTGAGATACTTTTAAAAAAAAACCAAAACATTGAAGCTGTAAATTAACTTCTCTTTTGAGCCACAGATTAAAACCAACAAAACCCAAAACTTTTAATAAAAAATCATTTCACATACCTCTGCAAACTAGGGTAGGAGGAATGGTGTATCCATATTACAGCATTAATATGATGTAAAAATAACCAAGATACTTGCGTACAAAAAAATAGCAGCAGGACCTGGGCTGCCACCTGAACAGTCTTGCACAATGTACTGTAGACATACAATTATAGATTTCAGCAAAATATGCAGCTGCACCACAAAACTGTAAGGAACTTATCTTCACAATACTCCTGCTATATAAATAGTTGTAGCACTATCTAAAAAAGGAAAATTGAAGTACAGAGACATTTTATCAGTTGTCTGAGGTTTGTAGCTTGACTGAAAGAGCCAGACTATTCTGAATTACCAACCATGTTTTAAAATAAACTTTAGAAACTAAACTTTAAAATTCTAAACTTTGAACAGAAGTTCTTTCATTTAGAGACAATCTTCCCAAAACAAGAAGAGGGCAATAGCTGCAGCTAAGGCAATTAATTTCCTTTCTTACACTTATTCAGAAATATTCACAAACACCCTACTGAACAGGAAACTACATTCTCAACAACCTGAAGGTGTGCAAATCAAGGTATTAAATATGTTTGAGCTTTGCTCTGAATTCCCACGTTTCCACAGCTAAAGCTCCAGGTACCTGACTTGTTCCTCAGTATGTTCTCCGTCTTTGGAGTCACACTATAAACATATAATGAAGAAACAAATCAGGATTTATATTAGGCAACAATATGTTCAAAAACTAAATTTTGGTATTTGCATTATATGTGTGACAATTACACATTTGCTCAATTTCCTAGTTGGGAACAGCAACAGGAATAGAACACAGTATCTCTAAACACAAGAAATAAATCAGTACATGCTTTAGTGATGCAATTCTCTAACGCATCACTCTGTTTTTGGAGGTAACAGCTAAGAGTTCCGTATTGCTGTCCAGAACAGCTCCTAAATTACAACCTCATTTTGCTTTGACAGCCAAACAAGGTATCTTAGGCTCCTAATCACACATTTTAGAGCTCTCAGATGAATGCTGACTGGGTGTTGGAGCAGGGTGAACCTGTAATGCCCTCCTATTTGCTACTTGCTCTATAACCACATCAGTACTTTCAAGCAGAAGGAGATTAAAACTGACAGTCACTTGTATACAGGAAAACAAACAACAGAGACATTTCTGAAAATGCCTTTACTCTACATCAGACTGTCCCGCATTCTCAGCTTCCAGCAATTTCAGTGGCAACTGGGGTTAACGGATACATATGGGTTTGGCTTGTAACAAATAGAAAAACAAAAAAAATAAAATAGAAAACCTGTCTGTTGTTAAAAAGGAGTACAGTACTTGCAAACCAATGTTCATTAATCATCTTCATTCCCTCTTTTATACACATACCCAAAATTTCAGCTAAGATGCATGATTTCTTTAAATATATGGTACCTTCATTAAGACAAATCCATGTCCTAACCTCTGACGCTATAGTTTTTAGAAGTTACTTAGAAAAATCATCTTATTTGATCTGAGTCCCCTTCAAACTTAAGTTCTGCTGTGAGCAAAACCACTGTATCTTCCCTTTATGATTACACTTTCAGGAAAAAACATTGACAACATTTTCATCTGAATGGCACAAGTATCTCACATACACCTTCACACACACACACCACACACACCCCATCTCTTGTAAATAAAAATATTTTTAAAACAAAACATCTTTTGTAAAACTCAGAAGAGGAGAAAGTTTGTGTAGGACATTTAACTACCACAGGATCATTTGTGCTTTTGAAAGAAAGGAAGCTATGCTTTTCCAAAAAATGAAAACTTATCATCCTTTTTTTATTATTCTGAGAGAATAACCATGGAACTACCATATTAAACTGTGGAAGTCCATGACTTATGTAAATGCAAGACACCCCTTCACTACACACTGGAAGATAATAAATAATACTGCAATTTCAGAGTTATAAATTAGAGACAGTTGCTGGGAAGATGTACAGAGTGACAGTATGTACTAAAAATCATTCCAGAGAGACTGAATTCTAAAAATCATTAAGTAAGTCTTTTCACCACATTGATCAGGGAATGGAGGGGATAAACCAAAAATGTATCTTCTGCTGCAGGATTTATCAGGAAGACAACTTGCCTTCCTCCTCCAGTGTTACTGACTCCTACATCTGAATCAGTAGAACAAAAGAAACATAAAAAGAAACATTTTCTTACTGTAAGGCAGTAACTTGAC
Organism: Microhierax caerulescens; assembly: GCA_035590215.1. Taxonomy (NCBI): domain Eukaryota; kingdom Metazoa; phylum Chordata; class Aves; order Falconiformes; family Falconidae; genus Microhierax; species Microhierax caerulescens. Next base: position 19,285,484 of record JAVJGJ010000034.1, read on the forward strand.
TCTGGAAGTTAAGTTTGGAAAAGACCTCATACTACCCGTGTGTATTAAAAGTTCCAGTATATAAACAGTCATGACTTTCTAGTTAAGTTATATTCCTAAAAACAGCTTCCCTGTGAGTTTTTTGGGATCAAAAATCTTAAAAGCATATTTGATACATACTTTCATTGGTAGTTATACTCAAGCCACGCTGATGAATACACTTGTGCTATTTCTCAGACTTGGAATCAATGATGAAATTGATAAATTGATCCACAAGAAAGAAAATAGAATTAAGACTATCAGAATGGCACATTTACAGGGGAAACACCAAACATATATCATTTCATTCCAGCTTTTCTGCTCAGGTTTTGTTCACCGTTTATGTTCTCTAGAAGCAATTCAATCTTGTACACACATTACAAATTTTGGCTAATGGGCAGGGATTTTTCCTTCAACAGGAAACAACATTAAAAAAAACCAACCACCCCAGAACACAATAAGCCAACATTGAAGCATGAAGAATACCAGCTTCAGAAGGTAAATATCATATCCATCTCCTGTTGCAAAGATTTAAATTAGCCCCATCTGGTGACATGTATCCTCCAATAAATTGTGAACTAACTATCCTCTGAGTCTGAGACAGACTCTCCCACAATTCAAGGGAAAGATTGCAGAGTGGTTCATCTTAGCAATAAAGATGATGGGAAACAGGAAAGCTAACACCAGAATAAACAAAATAGCTGAAGTGTTATTTAGCAGTAGGACTGACATCACACAGGCCGTACTATTTCAGAAAAAGCAAATTAAGGAAAGATAGCTGAAGTCATTTCTGCCCAGTAACAACTCATGTAATCCAAGTCAGAAGAAGCAGCAAGCTCTCCCAGGTCTGGATCCACTCAAAGTTCTGTCCTGAGGTTAATCTGATTACTGTCCTAAAAGAGATGTTTCCAAACAACAGTGCACATACTGTTTGTGGTACAGTAAAACTTCATAACATGCACACAGAAAACAGACCTGTAGCCTCTTACTTAGTGGAAAACACCAACAGCTTTTGGGCAACCAAAATGATTTCAACTATCAAGGTGTTAGTGTGGCAAACAAGAACTAAAGAATTTTTCCTAGACTCTTTATAACTACCCCACTATAATAATAATAACCTGAGGTTAAAGAATCATCGCAATGCCCACTGACTTATTAATCTTGTTTTGAGACACCTGCTAACAAAAACAGCATCTCTCAGCCAAATACAGGTTAGAACTAGGAAAGCAGTTTTAAGAAAGCACCCTCTGGGGATGATAACATGCCACAAAAAATTTAATGCCAAGTTTAGCCTTCACAATCTAAAAATGTGATGTAAACAACTGAATCTACCAAACCAAAACTACTAAAATAAATCAACCTAAATTCCAGCAAACCCATGTTAACTTCTCTCCACCAACTGGGAAACTAGTATCTATCAGCAAGGAAAATTAAACACACCTCCAACAATTTAACCTAAACACTCTTTAAATGATTTTTAACTCAGACACAAAGACTTAAGCCTATACCTTGATTTTTACACTTACTTCATTTTTATTTCTTTACTTTAAAGGGTTTCACATGTTGTTAGGATTCTTGCATGTATTTGTTATTAAGCTACAAACAAAAATTGACTTTCTTCTATTTATGAAGTAATGAGTTAAATGAATACTAGATTTTAAATTAAAAGTTAGGCACATGCCTAGATTAAAAGTTAGGCTATTTACATGCCTAGACATTATACCCATTACTATGCCGTTAGACACTTGAAATAGGATAAACCAAGTACTCTCCATGGAAGGACTGAGTCAATTTGTTCACAGAAACCTGCAGGACTGCTCACCACAACAAAACAGCTTTCAGTTGTTACATGGAATCACAATTTAAACTGCTCTCTCAAAATCCTAAGGTGACACTATAAAACTAGTTGCTAAGTATTGTGCATTCTACCTATGAGTTAAAAAGCTACTTCCACCCTCAATTAATTTTACTGTTACCATAAGAAAAGACCTACTATGGATATATGATGAACACATTGTAAAATGTAATATCAAAAGAAATCTGTTTCAAAATTTAGCATCATGGCTTTTAACAAAACAGCAAACCTAGACTAAATTAGTGAAAGTGAGTATGACAGCTGAAATGTCAGAGCCTCCAAGAGGCCTAAGCATTATTAAAGTTTGTCCTTATTATGCTCTTAGACACAATCTGATTAGTTCCAATAGCTGCCTAGTAGGAGAAGCCAACCAATCATTCCACAGTTACATGCATATTAATGTATCTCTTTAGTTTTCAGTGATTTCAGAGCCAAGCAGCACACAGCACTATAGCATGACCTTGTATCTTTTGATTTACTGTGAAACTGAATATTTCAAATGCAAACCACATGAGAAATTCCTGATCATCGCAGCGTAAGTTACTGTATTAAAACCTTTTCTGATAGATAAATTTGTTTCACACACTTGTATAGAAACAAACAAAAAAAGGGGGGGGGAGAAAACAACTGCACATAACTGTTAAATTAGTCAGTTTTCTGTTAGAAGCAGTGAGTAACAAAAAACAATTTTCTTTGTTACATTGCTCATGCAACTCAGTACCCTGTAGCATACGCTGTGCTGTGACAAGTATGTAGTTGAACTTCAAACCAATATTCAAAAAGACTTCATTCCTGTTTATAAGAACTCTTCTGACATTATCTAAACATTACAACAGCAATGTGGAGACTGGTAGTGTCACCATTTCCCTATGAACAGGAAACACACTGCACACACATTCACCACCACCCCCCCATCCCTGACACATTAATTATTGTGAAAGGTTTCAAGCCTGGGAGTGAAACTTTCAACCAAATGGAATATTGAATTATAGACCTATACATCAAATAATTCTGAAGTTATTATCAAAGCTAATCATGGATATGGAAGCATCTAAAACCCTCAGGTTTTAATTCCACAAAGGTAAGTTAGCTTCTTAAAGAGCCTTGACTCTTCTTCCAGTTCCTTAACATAGGAAAAACTCAGGAGAAAACCTTATTCCTCAAGTAGTACCAAGTTTTTTGCCACTGGGTAGCAGAATAAATTCTGCTTATATCTCTGGCCTTTACTTCTCACCTTAGCTCAAGCACACATACATTTCAAATATGAACCAAAGTAATTTTATTTCTACTTAATGTAATAGAATGAGCATGCTTATTTGTGAAAAATGTATTTGCACACTTTCAGATCTCCTTCATGAGCTTATGAAAAAACTATATAAATTTTTAAGTAAAATAAAGCTTCATTCCTTCATCACTGTATCCAAAACTTATTTCAAAGACAGCGCTGTTTTCATAGTACAAGAATGTCACCAGTGAAACGATGGAAACAGAAACTAAAATAAGTGCTTGTCACTTGATGGTAGTTTCTAAAACTTTGCTCATATTCCAAATGCTCACATTATACCATTTATAATTTTTACAGAATATGTTTAAAACCTAACTGGAGAAACCACACATAAGAAAAAAACCCAGACCACCACTTCTGCACAAGAAATCTGTTAACCTCAAAATGGTGAAAGCTCAGGAATAGCTTTGGAAAATATGCTTGTGCTCTTTTTACGATCTCTCCTAAGTATTTGATATCAAGTGTTAGAGACAGGATACATGATCAGATGAAACACATTCTCATTCAGCAAGCCCATTCTCAGGTCAAGTCAGTATCATTCACATCACTTAGCTATAAGGAAACTGAGGCAGAAGTGACTCATTCATAACTACTCTGCAGACCAGTAACAAAACCACAAGGACACAAACGTCACAGTTCAGTGACCCTCAAAGATCACATCACCAGGGTACAGAATACATGTGTTACAGAAAACACCACCAAAGCACAAATAACACTGGTTTAGATACCATTAAAAAAAAAAAAAATGAGAACAGGATTTAAGTCAATTGTACCTTTTTAGAAAACGCCACTATCTCTCACATTGCATTGCTCTAAATAAAAAGTAAAAACTATTCAGATTGCTCATTTATTCTCTCCCAAAGTTAGTAGAAAGAATGGTGATAAACTTGACCTTTTATACAAGTCATAAACATTGTAAATTGTCATAATAATCATCCTGCCATTCATAAACCACAGTACTAAAAGACAGACCATTGGAATGGTTTGTGGCCTTTCTGTTTCTGTATTCAGACTCTTTGACCACTTGCGTTTTTTTAAAATAATGTTTATGTTTCCCTTACCACTGAAATTCACACACTTTTACCTTCTTGGAACCCACCTTCACAAGCAACCTTGAAAGCAAAAACCACCACAGAAACAAGAGATCATATCACTGTCCTACTTGTCTATTCCTGTCACTGGTTAGCACAGAGCCAAAACAACCAGGCTAGCCAAGATAAGTATTTGAGACTGAAAACAGAGACAAGGCAAGATGGAGAAGACAACAGCCCAGCTATGTTTCATATGTGAAAATGTATAGCAAAGGTTATGAAGTCTGAACACAATGCACATCAAAATCTGATTAATAAAAAAAAACAAACATCAGAAGCAGATATAAAATACACACTAACAATTTTTCCCCCCCTTTAACTTTGTCCAAGGTCCAATTAGGCATTTAACTTAATTGTCATTAACTCCAAATGATGCTTGCTGGCAGTTAAAGGCTTAATTTTTTGAAGTAACAATTTCTTATAAGTATCAGACAACTACAGGACTACATCAGAAGTTAAAAAAAAAGTCGTTAAATTAATGGAAAGTCTTACAGAGAACTAGGTGATCTGTAAACTTCAAGGCACTGATTCATGTTCTGGTATTTTACAAGCATAGCAAGTATCTTGGACATTCATTGCATGGATATTTCAAACAATAAATTATGTGCAACATCGATGGAAAGCAGAAAAGTTCTAACAATCTTTTACAGTCTATTTGAAAGACTGGCTTTCAAATTATGGTATTCATACATTGTGCTGGCTTTCCATACAAAGGTCAATTCACCAATGGAAAATACTAATATCGAGGTTACATGGAAAACTAGATAGGAGAAAAACAAACAAACAAAACAGAAGCTACTACTTTGTTTATACCTTTAAATGTGCTACAACAAATAAGTCTGAAAATTCCCTAATGGAAATGAGGATGGAAAGTATACGGTTGCAGTTAAAACTAAGAAGAAAAAGTAATCTCAAAGTGAAAAAGCCCTAAAGTATCCCATTCAGAAAAGCACTGACAGAAACATCCTGACTGAAAAGAAAAAGAAAAGGTGGGAGGAGAACAATAAAGCAAAGAGAAAAAACTACAATTATCTGACTTTGGAACATCAGCAATAACCAAAGCAATAATATACATCACATTAATAGAGTGAGCAATTATAACACAATGTGAGAAAAATATATTTCTATACTGACAGTTGATGACTCTGAATTCATTCCTTTTACCAATGTTTCTTTTTGTTTCTTTAAAATTGTCTGAAATGTTCTTTACTACATGTCCAAGCTTCAAAAGCTCTACAGGACTTCAATGTTCAGACCAATTACATTGCCAGGCTGCCGAATATAAATTACTTTGTAATAAAACTTGCTTACAGGAATTAAAATAACCACACTAATGCAGTCAAGTGCCACAGATCCACGGTGACACTTGATTTAGATGTATTCTTTGATAGCTAAAAGAATGTAATTTTGGACTTACCTTTCTCTCTTCCCTGTACTTCCTCTTGAAAAGAGGAAATGTATTACATACATGTATTTGGGGGAAAACCAGCTAGGAATGTTTAAAACTATCGCTAATGTTCAATATTACAAAGCTAAAAGCAAAATTAAAATCAAGAACATGTTAGCATTCTAAAAGCTTCTTTAATATTCTAAAGCGTAGAACTAAAGGCAGGAAAAACTGTTACTGCCTCTCCTATTTTCAAAACATCCTTGAAACTGGAAATTTTAATCCCTCCCAAAAACAGAGGTCCTGGGAAAGCAAGTTGGATGACACAAAAATCTGAACATTTTCTGAATATTATCATTCCTTTTATTTCTTCTTTTCTTTACTGAATATTTTAAAAATAGTACTTTTTTTTCTTGTCTCATATGTATATGTGGAAAAGACAACTATTAATGACTAACTTGGAATTGTTAATAATAATTGGAATAAATTTATCTGCCTGCAGTCTCCTGTAAACCTAGTTCAAGGTTTCTCACAACAGTCAACCCTAATACAAGTAAAGTATGTATTGCTTCATCCATTAAAATGACTAAAGGCAGCAAGAAAAAAAAAGATCAAACTCACAAGATTATTCTGAAACTAAAATTCCTATGGATCCAAAGCGCTTTTACATTCCATGTAACAATACTGAGTACAATTAGTTAATTTTCTTCTAGAACTTGTGGTAATTATCTTTAATTTGGTCAAAAAAAATAATGGTCTTTAGAACTAGTACATTTCACACATGGATGGTGACAGCTTTTGCAATCTTGAGTAATAAGGTTCTTATTTAGTAATAAGTTTACTAACAAGATTATTAACTAAGAAAATTACCAGAAAATTTTAAAATCCTGTTGGACACATTGGTGATGGCTACTATAACAAGCAGAAAAACAAATTCAGTATCAGTAAAATAGTAAGTCGTCTGAAGTTCAAAAACCAATGTCAGGTCATTCCTTAAAGATAAAAACAGGGGCCAGAAAGAAACCATTACTCACAGATACTGACAGTGAACACACACAAAAAAATAATTTTGTATATATAGATATTTCTTTATATACGCACACACCAGCACAATGGTGGTAAACTCGCAGGGTATTTTGAAAAGGCTTCTACCTGTTTCCTTTGTGACATAAAAAATATGAAGTCTTTAAAATACTGTAGATTTCAAGACAGTAGTAAAGATAATGGGTGCAGTATAATTTGTCCTAAGTGCACTGTTAGCAACCTGTCAGAACAAAAGATGTCACATATATAAAATTGCTAAATATACATATAGTCTAAGTCACAATTATTTCTTCTACTGCATCTGAGAAAAAGTTCCCAGAAGAGGTAATTTATTAGCGCCTTTCTCACCTATCACATCTGGGGAAAGGTAACAGCCAGAAACCTGAAGGCCATATTTAAACCCTGAATATTTTAGAGGGCCCTGATCTATGCAAAGCAAGTAGGACAGACAAATTTTCAACGCCACAAGAGACACACAAAGGAGTCAGGTGACATCACAGAGTCAAGAGCAGGCTTATAGACTTGTTGGATGGCCGCAAGATCACTGTGGATCCTGCCAGCTGTATCAGGTAGCACATAACTGCTACCTTGTTGGAATGACACACAGGTTAGGGTAGTATAAAAACAATGGCAAATCGGAACAGGTGATGCAATCTGAGGGCCTGAAATTCTTGCAAGTTGTCTGAGAATCATCATGAAGTCATGAAAATCAAGTCAGAGATCTGATGAATTCCTCACCCTTCTCTATCTTTGCACTTTTCTTGACACTGTAAGGCAGTTAGAATGTCTTAATACATTAGGAAAGCATGCAGCAATGTTGCCCTCTTCACCAGAGTACTTCTGTGGCTAACTTGGTGTTCACCTCTAGATACAGGTTTCAGAACTGTTCTGATTTTAAAATCCTGCATATATGGGTTAAGCAATGATCAAGAGCTGTTTCTATAATTGATAAATGCATTTAGTCCTCAAAGGCATTGAGAAGTTTATTTCATTTTAGACTGTGAAGGTACTGATTGTTCAAAGACTGAACTTCAATGTTAGATTGTGATGAGGAAAGCTAACTATAGCTGCAAAAATTAAAATTTCAATTTACATTTTTTTACTTACATATATATTTTTAAAATAGCCCCATGGAAAAGCATGAAATATGTTGAGACACTGCACACATTTCTCCTAACCTAACTCAAATTATTTTTTCCAAGTAGTGACATACTTTTAGACAAGAAATCTATGTGCAACTGTAACAAACATCATATTCTGTAACGATATCCAATTAAAACTGTTGTCTTCCTGCTTGCATCTTGTAGAAAGGAGAAAAAAGAGAAGACAAATTAAGTAAAAATAATAGTTTCCTACCCTCTGAAACTGAGGAGGATTTTACAGTAAGTGTAACACAAGAAGTTCAAGGCAGCTTCTACTGAAATTGAAGTCTTGATCAAGTAAAAACTCAATCATCACTCCAGTTTTAACTTTCACAGAGACCTTCCTAGATAATTTGATTGTTTGTCTGTACTTATGAAATATTTAGCCAATAATTTTTGCAATTAACCAGTCAAAAAAGAAGTCTAAAATCTCATGCTTCATAAACCCTCACAAGAATCAAATTCTCTAAAGCCAGACTTATTTTGAGATGTAACACTTGATTTGTTTCTTTCCTCCAGGTAGCTCCTAAGATACAGCTATCTGAAAGTAAGGAAGCACATTAAAAAAAAATAAATACACAAAACCAAATAAACAAAAAACCCAAAACAAAACATACACCAACAACAAACCCCAACCCCTTCCTCCAGGTAACCATCGCCAGCATCTAAACCTACAGAAAAAGGCAAAGAGTTTTCAGTACACTGCTGCTTATGTGGAACATTCAAAGAATTTCAGAAAGTTCAGTGAATGAGACTATTTAAAAGCTGCAGCACACAAATGACACAGAAAACAGTTTCTGTCATGTGTTTTACACCTGTAGTCAATTCAAACATTACCAACATTAGAATTTTTGGCAACCTGTAAAGGTTTCAAAAGAACAAATTGAAAATTGAAGTGAACATGAAATATGAGTGAACTGAATTTGAATGTGACCTTTAACATTTTTCTTTTCATCAGAGGTGCACTGCGTTGCCATTGTAAACAGAAAAATTAGCCATTCATGTGATACTTCAGTGTAACTGCTTAATACGACACACTTTTTGTAACTTTGATTGATTTTGTGTATTTGCAGTTTCAATACTATGCATATATGTAAACCAAACTATAACACTACCAAGACACATAAGGGTTTTGTTACTGCTTTTATTGTGGTTTACTGTTGAGAGCATTACAGATAGTGTAATTGGTGACTTCTTTCCATATAAATAAAACTGAAGTTTTTACTCAATGTATTTTGGGAAAGTATTAATTTCTAAGTGTTGTCTATATACTTGGTTTCAAGAGGACCGTGTAAACAAATCCTTAGTCTACTATGCTCCGAAAGCATCACCACATCTGTGTTAACTAGCATACTGATCTGTCTGGACATAATCAAAAGATAATATTCATATAAGATAGATGAAGTGAAGGTCTCCATTTGACAGATTTGTGCCTTCCAGCTCGAGTCTATCATCCTTCCCACACAGAGACATGCTAAGTTATATATTATTGTTCCATGACAGCTAGTGTGAAATTCAGAGCCTTGAATGCAAAAAGATACACCAACTTGTCCCTCACCCTAACTCACTGAACTTACTGTGCCTGGAAGCAAGACTTTCTCCTCCAGTCTTCAGTCAATCCCCCAAAGGGATGTCAGGATAACGGAACCTGACAGTTCTACAGTAATAATGCCATAAACCACCCTAAAGGAGCCTTGTATCAACCAACAAGCAGCAATTACCTTGACTCAGTACCACCAGTCAGTAGTACAGTTTTATCTACTTAGAGACACTAATTCACAGCTCTAAGAATGCAAATCAGGTATTTTCCCTTTTAAAAATCAGACCCAGTGGCTTTTTCAAAACAATGTTCATAGATGACCACTTACATCTCTAGACAAATTACTACTGAGCAATATTTGTATTCTACTACAAAAATCTCTCATAATGAACATATAGTTTGTTATTTCAGATAGTAAGACAAATTAGTTGGGGGGGGGGGCTTTGTAAGAAGGTGGATGTTGACCTACATCATAAAATAATAATAGTCTTATGATTCAAAGATGACGTACAAAGACTTTGAGGTAAGGGGCCTATGTCAAGGGAAGAGTGGTTGATTGGTTGTTGTTGTATTTTGGTTTTTGGGGTTTTTTAATTCTTTATGTTCCTGAAGTTAAGTAACTGGAAAACTGTGAGAAGCAAACATATTTCACTAGATGTCCAAAGACAAAAGTAATGTATAAGAATTCTATCTACAAATATTTACAAATTTTCCCTCAGTCCACCTTCCAAGTTCTCCTGTAATTACTAATAGAAAATAAGATCAAAGTGAAATTTATTTGTCTCATATATTTGCAAGGGAGCTTTTCAAGTTTTTAAGATGTCACTTAGCAGTCATAAGCATCCCTCAAGTTTCTGTATCTCATTTTATAGCTTATTTTAGTTCATGTTCTATTATCCCCAACCCCAAAACCACCTGACCTAGACAAAAGAAACAGTGCTAGGGAACCAATTACTTTTCACCTAAACTGAAAGCTCGGTAAACAACTCCATTATATTTTGTTCCTCACTACTTCGACATACCTTTTGTACTATAAGGAAACTGGTAACAACATAATTCTATATATCTTTGATACTAAGATTTATTTAACATTAAGAACGTCTACAATTTGCAATACTACAACATTTTTCCCTCTCTTCTCTCAAGAACAACATACGGGGTTACTTAAATATATCCTGTCCTACATCATTTAATGTGTTCCTTAAAGCATTTATCAAATACTTGCTGTGCACGTCTAAATCTTTGTTGGATAGGCTCAGCACATGTTTCTTTTATCAAAAGGTACTGGGGTGAAAACTCTGCATGGTAAGTTAGATTGGTACACATGTAAAAACAAGACAGAAATACAGGGGCAAGGGATTGTGGCATACAAAAAATTCAGAAACTAAGCTATTATCAGCTCAAATTGTACCTGTCAGACAAAAGCCTGACTGTGAAAGGAAAAATCATTAATTTCTGAAAATGTTTTTACTTTTCAAGAACTGATTTCTAAAGCAAAGGAAAACTACTCATCAAGTCAAAAACTGTTGTGTCAAAGTTTTTACTTCACCTGAAATCAATAGATCTCAGGATTCTGGAACAAAAAAGGCTCTGTCCCTAATCCGAGCTTTACAGAGTCAATATATGAAACTCCACACAATGGTACTAAGGACACTGTTAACTAAACCACATAATCAGTGGTAAGTGTTACATATTTATCAATAGTTCTGGGCTCCATGAGGGTCAATCTTTCAAAGAATTGAGTCTTTTATTAACACCTGAATTTTCCTATAGTCAAAGGCTACCTTTCAAATACAGCCCTGTTGTGCAGTGCATTATTACTTCGTGAGTATAATAGAACAAACAGAACAACAAAACTCTAAATTACTTGGAATGCAGCTGCATCAAGATTTAACAGAAATATGGAATGGCACTTCAACCTCCTCAAATGTATATTAAAGGAAGTAAGGTAAGTTTTACAAACATCAACTATTTGTGCAGTCAGCCATCTCAGTAAGCAGTATTTGTATATCTTCAAGGGACTGCTAAAATTCTTGTCGCTTCAGATGATAATTATCCACATCTCAGTGGAAAAGACAAGGAGAAGGAACCACCCGTGTGAAAAAAAATGAAGCTATGCTGTAACATTAAACAAATATACTGGTCTTCTAGCAGTAGTACAGAAAGGGAAAGTAATTTTGATTCTGACCTATCCCCACTGCCACAGTGGACTTAGGGGGAAAAAAGACATTCAAAAGACAGCCAGTCTGTCCTAGAAACTCCCTCTCTTCTAAAGGGTAGCTAAAAGTTACCGTAGAAAGACAACATGTCCAACTCTCCATATTTATTAAATTACAGGTACTAGAGGGTGACCTTAGAGCCTGACTGGAGTGCAACTCCAGAGCAAAAAAAATCCTAAATCTATTTTTGAGCTCCCTAAATTCATTACCTTCCCCATCTCTGCTGGCACATGAAATGGGAAAGAAGACACAGTACTGTTCCACAAATACATGAAGTATAATTCATATGAGCCATTACAATGGAGATGAAAGCTAACTTGTCCTGAAAAGTTATGCTGAATGATATTCCTATGCTAATTCAATTAAGGGACTGCAAGTTAAAAAAAACAGACCATCCCCTCTTCCAACCAGAAACTCAGAATTTTAGTCTAAGCTACATGTCAGGGGGAGGGGTGAGGAAACACAAACCCTCAGTTTTTAAAAAACTGCTTTTTTAAAATGCATCTTATTTTCATCTGCTATATATAAGCACTGCCAAATTTAGAATTTAACAAAACCATTATTTCTCAGTTTTAGTTTCCAATACCGAAGTACTATTGTTACCTGGGACATCAATACATGTGTAATGGACTTTTATTTTAGCATCAGTGAATCTGGAAATATCACTGACGAGCTAACCTTTCTCCAATGACAAGAAATACCAAAAAGTTATTGTCATTGTCTTATCAGGAAGTCAAAAAATTTCCTATCTGAAATTTTCCTGTATGTAAGTCTGAAAATGAAAAATCTTGGAATCTGGGACAGCCATCTTCTACAATTCAGCCATATGTTGGTTACACAATTATTAGAAAGGGCTGCTAATAAAAAAGAAAGTGCAAAAATACTTTGCTACTAGTGTGCTACCAAAAAATTACAAATACTTCTGAATAATAGGCCAGTAATGATGTTGGAATTGACATAATCTTGTTATGTAATATTCAGTAAGACCTGACAATATTAATAAATGCCTGTTTACATGTAGAAAAAGCTCTATCTTGGCAGTTTTTTCACAGAAGGCAGATATCAATTAACAACCACACCAGGCTTTCTGTGACCTACTTAAAGGGCCAATATACCGCTTCATTTTCCTTTCATACTGCTGAAGCCTACACAGAAGAACCATCCACATTAATTTCAGTATGATTACCTGTGGAATTCTCCCTCATTCAAACATGGTCTGAGAGTAAAAGTGGTGGTTGCTGATTCAGCTTCCACTTAAAGGAATGAAAGCATTAAAAAAGGGCAGAAATTAAAGGTTCAAACAACTGATGCTTGGAACAATGAAGATGATCTGGTGAACCCTTGTGTTAAGGAAATTTAAGTCTGTGTCACTATGCACAGAGTTTGCAGGGATGTTAGCCATGCTTTCCTCCTATCTCTATATACTGAACCACTCAAATATTGGTGCAGCATTAGAGCACAAACAGGCTGTAGAAAAGTTTTGTTTCTCTTCTGTTAGTGTTTTTGACTATCAAATTTGTATCACTGCTTATGATATCATTATTAACAATGATTTCATTCATCTGTCTTTCTGGTTCCAATTTAACTGCAAATCTAGTCTCACACTATAATTTTTATGTAACTATCTTTCATTTTACATAAAACACATGCCCTTTCATTCTTGATTTTCCCAAACAGCGATATTAGTTACTTGATCCAGAACTACTGTAAGGCTCAGAAATAACCTAGTTTCAAGAGCAAGCTTGAAATATGATGAAGATTTGTGATCTCCATTTTCCATGGGTCATGGAATTGATAAACTGTATCAAAAAGGAGAAATTTTCTGTTGAAAGACGTAAGAAAATATGATCTACAGTAGCAAGAGGTAACTCTCCTCCTCAGAGACAAGACTGATATGTTGTGAGAAAGAGTAAGAATCTATTTTGTCAGATTACAGAGGTATGAACTGACAGCTACAAAAAGATTATTATATTATTTTAAAAGGAATGCAGCAGCTGCTTCTGATAAGTAAATACAGGAAAATTACTGTAACAGGTAAGACTAATGGAACTATAACAGTAACACCAAGCTAATTTCCTCCTAAACTGCAACAGATTAAAGCAACAACCGATTAGCACACAGGATTAGCTCACAGAAGAAAATGCTCTCCTCCTTTAAAAGTAGACTTACGCAGTCCACTGCTGATGATCATTGCCCCTATACAACAGTATCTATTGCATGTGGTATACCTAGTTGACAAGAAATGCTAACTAATTGATAAAAAGAATTTACTTTAAAACATGCATTTATATGAATCCTTTTGGAAGTACACGTGATGTTCCATTACAGTGTTCCAACATGGAATTATATTAAAAACCTGCTCTGAAACAGCTCTCCTTTTTAAATCTAAGAGAACACAGAAATACTACACACTAAAATCTTCATAGTCAAAGGCAGAGGCTTGTGACAACTCCATATTCTAAGTGTATTAATCAGGTTATACTAAATATTAGCTTGCCTTGAACTCAAATATAAATGTACTGAGTGTTACAGACACAATATACATTTCACATCAGTGTGTAAGCAATGTGAACACCCTGAAGAGGTACAGAAAGGCGTGTAGGCTTAGCTGCCTACCAGGGTTAAATAAGAATATTTGTAAATTCATCCTTAATTAGAAATCACTGTTTATTACCATTTGAATTTAAAATTTCCTTTTGCACCCTGCTGTTTTAACATACTACTGTTTAGAAATGCCTCTTTTTCCCTGTCATTCCCAGTTTAAGTAGTTATCTCAACTGAGACCAAGCAACAAGTTTTTCCATCTGGCCATTACTTTCTCTGAAATACTTCACTATCTGTCTTAGCTGCTCCCTCTACTATCCTACTATCGGTTATGCCATCTTTCTGTCTAATTTAGACTTGGAGCTAGGAAAAAATTCTCATTAGAAATGCTTTTTTTTTTAAAAAAAAAAAAACCTTATCTGATTAAGTTTTCCCTTCTTAGCTCTATTCATAGTAAACAACATTTGCCATTTGAACCCTTAATGTCATCCTATCCACGGTCAGCTTTGAGCATCCCAGCATCGAAACATGATCTTTTATAATGCTACAGACAACAATTCCTATTGGTAACAGCAGAGGTTACATAAAATTTGTCTTTTTATAGAGTTCATGGACTTCAGACACTGTATAGTTGAATCAGACACCAGGAAAGTTTTCAAGTTGCAGTACCATGCATCAGTTACATATAAATACGTTATTTTCTATTGAGGTACATTTTGAGAAGATGCAGACAGGCAAAAAATACCTGTTTACTAATCAGTGTGGTAAATAAATCATTCTGGTGTTAAATAAATCAAACCCTGTGTTAGGAAACTTCCAAGTAATGCTGCACCTAAAATACAATAATACTTTTCTTACAATGTTGTTTTCCTTCTATTTCAGAAGGATTTTTAGATAGAGGCAGGAGATTAAAATAACATGAAAGTCTGTTACATAGTTAAAAGACTGTATGATTACCTACTTTACAAAGGAAACTGAAGACCACAACTATATGCAACCTCCTTCCCAATACTTTGACAGGGACAGTAAGTATAACAGGGAGGAAATACTGTAACACATGAATTTTACCTTCCCAGAAAGGTACAGAGCTGCTAAAAATCTGTTTAAAACCTATAAACTATTAAGTTTGTATTGAGTTTGTTCTTTGTTAGACATTGTTATGGCAAAAAATCTCTTTATCTTCTAGCAAAATTGGCCTGGCTTCACACAGACAATAAGCATATTCAAAAAGTTTAGCTAAAGTGAGTGAAATATAACTGAAGAACTTTCTCTTCATTGCACAGCTTGCCAATTTGCTATTACTTTCTCTGAAATATAGAGCAACACATTTCACTTCACTGCTTCACGTACGCTAAAGCATCAGCCTTTGTGCTTCTACAAAGTGACTTGCATATCTTATCTCCCACTCCTCTGCCATCCTCTAAACAAGCTGCCCTACTCATCATCTTCATATCCAGTGCATCCCAAAATTTCCCACCACACTGTTGTACCAGCCCTGCTAGACTCATACTGTTCAGAAGGCATGACAGTTACATGTGCTGCAGTTCCCCCACTTTTCTGTATGCTGGTTATAAAAGGAAGGAAAAGGTCAACACATATCAGAAGACAGAAGACGTTAGTGTCTTCAGACTACACCCCAAAAAACAGCATAGGGTAACGCCTATGAGAAGAGCATTTTGGAAGAAAAGCCAAGCAGTGTCATCCATGTGCACCCACCTCCCTCCCTCCTGCTATTTCAGTTACCCAGGAAAGAATTCTCAAGCACCACCTCTCTTCCCTTCCTTTTCATCTCCGTATTCCGTCCCAGTGATGGGCAGATCTTTGTACATACTACATTCCCTGCTTGCTCACCAGAATCCTTCACTTCTACTACATTTTTCTCCTTCTTATATGATCACTTTGGGTATTAACACTGTAAAAACTATCAATGGAATAACATCCAGACATTACTATTCCAAATGGTGTCTGGCTGTCATAAAGCGCTTCTTGGTTTTACAGATACTTTCCAAAGTATGTGAAATTGCTGGCTTATTTAAAGCCAGTGGATCCGTAACTCAAAAAGTACTTGACCAACAGGTACGCAAGAAAAAAATGCAGTTAATTCATTTAAGAGATCTGTCTACAGGGCTGTGATTTTACTAATTATCTTGGTTGCAACACATCTGACACAAAAAAATCAGTACTTTCAGTCCATACCAGTGTGTTTTCATCCTCATCAGCTTTCTTTCCCTTGTGTGGCAAAAGCAGTTTTCCAAAAGACACTTGAATAAACATGTAACTTATTTTATTATTTTTTTTCCCCCTAACTCAAACACCCTGTTACTGTTGTTGTTTTGAAAGTTACTTGCACATCTCGGTGAAATTTCGCTCTCCGGCAGACCATCTCATCTCACATCAGACAAGGCCTTATGCCCTGCACTACTTTTGGTAGAGAGCTGTAGCTGGTATTTTAGATGAGCTCCCACTTGCATGATACAAATATGCTATCATTCTGCTGATCTGTTAACATTCCGTTTCTGAACACGCAGTCCAAAAATAAACTCAAAAAACAAGACTGCTATTGTGATGACCTGAACTGTTGCTCACTCAATCTCAGGGACCCCTAATTTTGTTGTTTTCTGGTTTTTTCCTCTTCCTTGAAAAACAGCACGTTTCTCTCAGCTATATTAGCTCTCTATTCAGGCCACGTATTGTTCTGCCACGTTTTGTCTGTAGCCCTGGCTTTTTTATTATTTTCTACTCCTACTGCTATTTATTTAGTATGCTGTTACTCATTCCCCACATTTTCATTTAAAACACCAAGTAAAGACAACTGCATCCTTACTGGACAATTCTGGTTAGCTATCTAAAAAACCCCAAACATAAAGCAACCATGTATGTAGATCTGTCTGCACTCAGTATAACCTAGGAATCTAGAAGTTTTAATGAGCTTACTACAAAGACCTCAAACTTTGTAATAAGTTCTTGAAAAGTTTTAAATTCCCAGGCTACACTGACAGCAAACAGACATATGTGGGTGGTTTGGGTTTGGTTGTTTGGGGTTTTTTGATAGGTAACCAGAATTGTCCAGTGGGATACAGTTTTCTGAAAGAGATGTTTATATCTTTGTCACTAGTTAGCACCCACAGTGCCAAAACTGCCTCAGGTTCTAAGTAATTTAAAAGAACTAAAATAAGGCAGCAGTTTATTTTTATTAAATTGCTAGTAAGTACTGATATCAGCGAATATCAGCTATCAAGTCAATCAGGCAATATAGTGGCCTATATAGTCTATATTCTTCCAGTCAGTAATGAGGGTGTCAGATTGGTTGCTGAGCTGTCAAACTACCCGACAGTTCCCTATTCCATATCAAGGGAAGTGAAGACATTCTCAGCTTCCCACATAATAACCCAACAGTTTTAGGATAAGTTCCTTTCCTGTTCTGAACTCTCCACCTATGTAAACTCAAATTAAATGAATCCTTTATTTAGCAATCACAGTCTTACACACCACATATTTACATGTTATTCTTTCGTTCCCTAATTGCAGTTCTCCTGTTTGCTAGAAAGAGTAAAGGAAGAAAGAATATAAAATACCTGCTCTTACACAGCCACTGGCACTGCTGTCCTCACATTCATGCATACCCTGGACTTCCTCCTGCCCAGACATTATGCCCACCCAAACATTATCAAGTTGCTTTGACAAATGGACTCTTTTTTTATTATGGAAGAGCTCATCAGTATACAGATGAGCATCACAACACATTCAGCTTCTGGGTTATGTTCTAATGCTCAAATCTAACAGCCATGCAAGAGGAAGACATAAAGCCAATGCGAAGTATCGTTGCACTTGGCACAGTCATGCTGGTGGCAATAAGAACACATATTTAATGGTCTAAGCCAGGGGTCCTCAAACTTTTTAAACAGGGGGACGGCACGCAGATTAAGTGGCAGGCAGTAATCTGCGGCTGCTTGGTTTCCCCACCCCCCACCCCCCAGCGCGGGGGGTAGGGGGGTGGATCTGTAAATACCAGGGGGGCAGATTGAGGACCCTGGGGGGCCATATCCGGCCCGCGGCCATAGTTTGAGGACCCTTGGCCTAAGACGACTGCTAGCCAAAGTACAAACACTTTGAATGCTGGCAACACATACACATAGATAAACAGCTTTCCACAAAGTTAATATATAATGCACCAGAATACACGCAGGGGTATAGATTAATATGTCAAGACAGGTATCTGCAGAGCACCACTGCTGTGGTACACAGCTTCATGTATTGAATGGGTTGATAAGGACTAGCAACATTTGTGGGAAGACAGTAACACAGACAATAACACATTAGAACAGAAGAAACCCACCTTAAGAAGTTCATAGTGTTGAATACCATTCACACCAATGTCCGGATCGATGGCAGACGGGACAGAATAACGAGAATTAATTGCAGTGTTTTCAGGGATAGAGATGTTAATAACTGTTGAGGGAAAGAGGGGGGCATTGTCATTTATATCCTCTATTAGGAATCTTATCTTGACCAGTCTGAAAACTTCATCAGGCAAAACAGCAACCTCCACCTCATAAAAGCAGCGATTCTCACTAAAGATGCCAGAGCACAGCTTCTCTCTGTCTATGCGGTTTGCAGCTGTGAATATCTCACCAGTGTTCTCCTCCACCCGTACTAATGGTACATCCCCAGTCTTATACACAAGCTTGAACTGTAGCGGTGAGGAAAGGGGCACATCTGGGTCCAGCGTTAGGTTAAGATCCTTGAGCAAATTGCCAATGAGGACATTTTCAGGCAGTTCTTCCCGCACGGTATAATTCTTCTCCTGTGCGCCAGATTGAAATACAATACAGGCTAATAAGACTGCCAAGAGGTAGGTTCCAGAAAGTAAGTCCATCTCCAGAATGACTAATGAATATTCGTGTAGAACACCAAGAGTAGCTGGAAAAGGGAAAAGAAAGAAAAATTCTTTTAAAATTTACAGAATATTGTGTTCTTGAAGTGATGGAAACATGAAAGGAGTGCCTTTCCTATAACAAATACTGTGAACTGTTTCAAAACACTACTAGTAAAGTGATATTTGACATCACAATCCTTAATATATAAAATTTCTTGCACATTTTTTTTTACTTTAAACTGTTTACTAACACTGAGGTAAGAACCTTAGAACTGGATCAGAGTGAATGAACAAATAAATACAAAACTCCCTATTTCCAGCATGAGATTTTCCTTTGTTCCTTAAGAAAACCTTTTTCCTTTGAACCCTCTGCCACATTGTCCTCAATTTTTTTTTGTTTCTGAAAAAATAAAAAAGTAGGTAAGAACTTTGCAAGCAACCATCTGCTGAGAACCAGATCTTTTTATACCTCTTGCTCAGAAACAGGAAGCCAAAAAAACTCTTCTTAATTTTCCCCAAGTTTTACACTGACAAAATTATGTAATATTTGTTAACAGCAAAGAAATCTGGCTATTTTTAATAGAGGAACTTAAACTGGCAATAAAACATTATCTAGATGGGAACTGGTGAGCTTCAGTCAACAATGGGTGGAAATCTGTCTAACACAAGGACATTAATACAGCAGTCCCTTTCTTTAAGATGACAAGATCTCATTTGACCTTTGGAAGTAAACATAAATACTAGTACTCAATTCACTGAAATCTAGATTGTGTGTCTAAAGAGCAGTGCACAAATTTCAACACATGAGAACAATAAATCATCAAAAGTTTTCAATGTAATGTGATACAGATTTGCTCTGGGCTGAAGAAAAGAAAATTCTTCACTTCTCAACCTAGTTTCAGAATACCAATATAGTCTCCTCTCTGGATTGTTAACCACCTCAAAAACGATGGGAGTAGAATGGGATGATTTATAGGTACATACAGATTATCTGTGTACCTACAGCTTTCAGCTGAGAATTTTTAAAGGAAAAATGCATTATTGAATTCCACGTATAAAATAAGCTCCTTTGCCTAATCTTTGCATAATTCTGCCCTTCCAGAATTCAGGATAATCTAGGATAGTACTTCTGTAAGGTAGGTGTTCAAGAGTCCTATCTAAAATGATTTTTTTAGTTAATAACATTTTAGCCCCTACCAGCTTAGCATCTGTTCAAATATACCTAACTCATCCACATTCATTTCATTGTGCAGGTAAAAATGTAATTTTTTTTCCTGCCTTTTCTGATTTCATTCTCCCTGTCATAGCCTAGATTGATTTACTCCTGCAGATCAAGTTGCAGTGGTTGAAGAAATTACTGAAGCCAATAATTGTCTTCACCCGTTAAGTTACTGCCTTTCAGCAGTACCACTTTCAGGGTAATTTAAACTAAAACACTTGACTTTGCAGTAGAACAGATTAGGAATAACTAATATTGCTATTCCATTTAAACTCTGCAACCTGCTTTTGAGTGGGAGTAAGTAACATATAAAGAACATTCCAACTAGATCTGCAGGGTCTATCTTTCCATGTCAGCATGATTTAACTGTAAAGCATTTTCTGGCTTTATGATTATACAAAAGGAGCAACATGCAATAAAAATCCAATCCTGCAAGCCTTCACTTATCAAAAAAGGCATTGCTCACTGGAGTAATTCAATTAACCTGAATGAGACTGCTGATGTGGGTGAGAACGGGATATGCAGTTCATGGGGCACAGTTAACACATTACCTGCAGCATTTTAGTAATTCACCAACTTATTTGCAGTACGTCAGTAATTCAGTGTCACAACAGAACACTAAAAAGGCATTCAGGAGTGAAGAAACAGTGTACTACAAGCAGCCATTTTATAAATCCCTTGTAATATTAAATTCTAAGTATGTAAATAAGGAAGTCATCAACAGACACTGTTTATCATTAATGGTAACACTATGGTAGCAGCATGAGTTTAATGAATGAGCTGTGGTGATATTATACAAATGTATTAGTTGACTATTATAATTTTTTTTTTTATTAACTGTCTTATATTTCTGTAAATACATCTTCAGCAATTGTCACCCCACTGAAGTAATTCCCCATATACATTCAACCTGCAGAAAACTCTTATTTCAGGATACTAAATTTTGTATCTGCTATTAAATATATTTACATTGTTTCCATGCAAAACACTAATAAAAAAAATGTATGGGTTACAATGAAGAGCTGATGTTTTGCTTTGAGGGGAACATTTACATTTCACAATGGCAGCAGGTTCTGTGCATACTGAGAAGCACTAGTCTGCTACTTCTCTACTAGAAGTCAAACTGAAAAATCAACAAAACACAGGGAAAAAAAACCTCAAAAACTTCACATCCTGATGTTTACAGAGTAGTATTTAAAACTTAACTGTTCATTTCTGAGGAAGGGAAAAAACCCTCAAACACAACCAATAAATTAATATAAACCAAATTTCAGTCACTATCCCAAATTCTTCTGCGACAATATTAATGTAAGCTTTGCCTATAAATTACAGTAGTATAAAAAAAAAAAAAAAATCGCTGTCTTGTATATAAATCTTCCAAATAGATAACCTTACACTACTAAAAAATCCTTTTGATTATTAACAAAGTTATGCTACACTGCCTCTCTCACTAGTTTTAAAGATACAGGGAATTTTAGTCCCACTCAAAACAGAAGTTCATTTGTTTTTGCATGAGGATGAGTACACAAATTGAACAGTCTAACAAGTTCATGAAAAACTCCTAAATCAATTCTGAAAGTTGTGATAGTACTAGTGTGTGTGTATATGTATGTGTAAAATACCTCACCCCAGTTATACCTGCAGTGGTTCCTAGGGATTATGAAACAACCACAGCACAATTCAGAGTTTTTTTAGGAGAATTGTGAGGTGTCACATCTTAGCATTACATTATCATGCATATTTTTATACACTTATTTTAAATGAAAAAGTTTGAAACATTTTGTTAAAACCATTTGTGTCATATTAAATACATTAAAACAGGGAAATAATAGAACAACATTGTTATAAACTATGTTAAATAAATGCTAACATGACTTTTTGTAATGTCTTCTACTGCTGAACTATTAAAGGGTATAGCCAGGTAATAGGCAGTGTAATGTGTTTTACCAGAAAACTCGTCCTGAAGTAGAAAAAATCCCAACAATTACTTACAATTCTTGAACTTCTATGGAATACATTATCTTAAAATGGTCTTTACTTGTCCTTCTAAATAGTTTTAGGAACAATTTTGAACCTTTAAGAACTGTTGTAGAGCTATAGACCTTTAAAGAGAAAAAAAACCAATAGGACTCAAGTTTTCTGCTTAGATGTACAGTGGAACATCTTACACCATGGGGAAAGCATTCTTAAAGCAACCTATTTATATAGTCCTAACTATATTGCCTCTCATTTGTGCCATCGCACTGACAGAAGTATTGTAACAGCAATGAAAAGAAAAAGAGCATGAGGTACTTTCTAGCAATGAAGCTACGCAATCAGAGTATTTCTAATGACATACACTGCTTAGTATGTCTCTCATACTTGTCTACATCCCACAAAATGGCAAAACAATGTAAATACCCATCCCAAAGTAAAAAGAAAGGCTAAAGAAACTGCTCATGGAAATCACGGTCAGACAAAACAGAACATTAACAGAAATTGTTGAAAGAGAGCATGTGAATGGTAACAGATGGTAGAAAAAGAGACGAACGAAGACAGACACACAAGATACAAAGACAAAAAGGAAAAAAAGAAAGGAAGTGGGTAGAAAGGCAATCACAGTACAGCACGTGGAAACAGGCTTTCTTGATGACTGGAGTATAGAGGCAAAAAAAAAAAGAAAAAGGGGGGGGTACAGAAGCTAAATAGAGTAGTCCAAGTCTAAAGGACCTTTCGCAAGCTCCAACACTCACTAACACTTTTACAGTGGTAAAAAAAAATAAAAAAAAAATTAAGAACAAATAAAATTGTTTAACAGAAGGTAACATTAAGCTTGCCAAGCCATTTTCCCAGCTTTCAAAGAAATTCACTGATGTCTGCTGATACAGCTGACTTCTCTAACTAGTAAGGAAATGGCCCAGATGGACAGGATGGAGGATAGGAGAGGAAAAAACAATTTGAGATTTGCTCTTTCATCTGACTATGTATGCACTTAAGTATACCCGCTCTTTTTTTTTCCCAATATACAAAATATTAATGGCATAGTTTAAATATCATAATTGCTCATTATTATCTTCATTTAGCAACTGTCAAATCATACCTTAAAAAGTAGACAGGATATATAAAAACTTTAACTACCTAATGGAGTATGACATGAAAGTAGAATCTAAATCTGTTCTTTATATACACAGCTCAATCTGGTCGCACCCGAGTCAGAATTCCTGTAGCTTTTCACAGGACTCAACTGCTATTTCTTTCTTAAGAGGATCTCAGAGCAGTAGTAAATGCAATAAAGTGTTCAGGTGCCCACTTCAGATGAAAAAGCAACACTATTTCTTGATACTTGGGTCCAGATTTTACCTAAAGTAGAATAAGCAAGCTGTGGTAGTATTTTGAAACTGTTACATCTGTCACCTGAAAACTGTTACAAATTTTCAGGAAAAAGTATCACAGAATCTTTCAAAAATTTTAGAGTGTTACACTGAAGTCCAAAACTGCATCAATATCCGAATACTGAAATCACAATAGAGAAGAAATCTTAAAAATATCACTCCAATTCTCACCTTCATATTCTTGAATGTATTTAAATTACATAGTAAAATTTAGCTAGTATGCCACACTTCTCCAAAATAATATCCCTTTCATTTGCTGCTAATGCACCATGGACTTATTAAATAGGGGTACTGAAATCCCTATGTTAAAACAGTGTTTCTCAGAGCAAAAGACCCCCAATGACACGGACTCTTATTTCTTCAGTCAATAATGACCATAATGTTATTTAACTAGAGTGAGCTATTCACAACTATTCCAGTTCACAACAGCTCCCTCAAAAGTGTCCACTGATAATTAAGTACTTCCATGCTATATGACAGAGGTTTACAATTTCTGAATCATCTTGATAGGGATTTCAACTTCATCCTGTAGACCTCAACTGCTAGATTGTTATGTCTGGTACTGCAGATTTTTAGTGTTTTGTGTTTTGGTTGTTGTTTTTCTTTTTCTGCAAGTCACTAATAGCTGAACACAACAGTCTATCCGTTGTCACCACAAGCAATGTTTCATTGAAGGAACTGTCTGATCTTGATGGTTGTTAACTTTTTGAAAAAAGCAGAGATTTTACTGGTATTTCTTTCAATTTTTGATGACAACAGGAACACTACAAAGCTGTTGCCAAACTGGAATCCCCCCCATCAAGTCCAGGCACAAATGGTAACAAACAACCTGAATTCATTTTCACACTCTACAATGTTTCAAACAGATTATGTTTCAGCCATCAACCTTTATTCACAGGATCCACTCTCTACACAGTATAGTTCTTGATCCTAGTCAAAGAAAAAGACCTACCTCAAAGAGAAAAAGACAATTTGTTATATTATCAAGGCTTTCAAATTAATGCCCTCATATGATTTTACTCTAAATCCACTAAGGGACTGATTTACTCTTTGATCTATTTTTTATTAGCATGATGGTACTGTTTTCAATGAGATTTCTTTAATTTGATTTTTTTTTCCAGTGATGAGCAAAATGAAACTGGAAATTCCTATCATCAGGAGAAAGAATCACCTCACAACCATTTAAGTCAACAAAAGAACTGTGAGCCACAATTTGCTTACAGCTGCATGTTCTCCTTATTCAGTCTCTTCACCACTTTAGAAATAAGAGTATTTTTAGGTTGTTGGTTTGTTTTTGGTTTTGGGGTTTTTTTTATTTTCCATCACAAAGTGTAAAAACATATTCTTCACTTGAAGAAATTAAAAGTTAATGCCCAAAAGGCAGATTCTTGCAGCCACATGAAGCAGCAGGCAAGGTATAGAAAACAAAGAACTGATGAATTCTTACTGAAACAGAAATCTATTATCTTTATATTAATGTGCAAATAATAGGAAGAGTGGTCATTAGAACAGCATTATCAAAATGCTGGAAACAGTGAACAGAACTATTAAATACACAGCAAAAGAACTATAAACACACAAAAGGCAGTGAGCTCAGGAATGGAGCATGTTGAACTGACAACTGAACTCAACCACATTGATATATGGCACAGAGTAATTTCTTTCATTTCAAATGAGCCCCTGTAATCTGAAGTCTCTTTTTTACTAAAATAGTAAATACAGTTCATGTTTGAGAAAATGCATCTAGCAACCACCCAGCAAATATTTTAAAAACATCCTGTAACTTACTTCAGAAAACTGAGAATATGCAGTATCAAATTAATTTATATACTGGTAATACTATGAAATAGACAGTCCTGCTATTAGCAGTGACACAGTTTTGTACCACAGCTGCACAGAAATCTCAAGACCGAGAACAGAAATCTCGGAAAAAAGGTGATGGTCTCCCTGGTAAGCAAGATGATTTCAATTTTCTTAGAAAAAAACACTGGGATACATGAAGAGGGAAAAAAACAAACAGACCCAACATACAAACCCTCTATAAAACTGCTGAATGTTACACCTCCAAAGCTAACACAATACTGCTCTACAAATTCAAATACATATTCAATAAATTTCAAATGACCAACTTTCAAAAACAATGCCAAAAAATCAAGTTATTAATGTATGATTCATAATGTCATTTTCTTAGTGCTCTGTCTGATTGTACACATGAATAGATTTCACTAATCAACTGAAAATTGCTCTAGTTTTGGTTCCTGAAAATCTGTTCATGCTTCCAATCTGAAAATTAAATCTCTGCCAGAGCAAACAAAAGGAAAGTCATCCATGAACCACTGAGAAGAAAACATGGTACCAGAGTAAGAAATAATGTGAAACCAGATGATGTGATCATTGGATGTATTTCAACTTAAAACACATTTTTATTTATTTAGGAACAGAAGTAAATTTGATTTTAGTCACTTGGGTCAAATCCTTTGACATGGCAACTGTCAAGATGACCTGTTTCATACACAATGCACCTTGCTTTACTGCCTTCCTGGCAGTTAGTAACTTACGCTACTGAATAGCAGAAAAATACATTTCAGAGTGTCTACTGAACAACTCAAGTATTTGTGACTATGGATAGGAACACTGCTCACAGCTGAATACTACATAGTCTATTACTTCCTTAAACTAAGTACAATTCTGCCTACAGTCCAGTCCTATACATAACAACATTCAGAGCAGCAGAAATCAGCTGCCACCTTCTACCCCACCCTTGAGTTTAAAACAGAAATTATGTAACTACACTTACACTTCTCATTAGACCAAAAGATCCATTTGTGAGAACACTGTTCCCAGAAGTTATAGAAAAGAAACAACAAACACAGCATTTTATTCTTTAAAAAAAAGTTTTATCATTTAAAAAAAAATAATCTTCTACTTATATTCTCTAATTCTTGTTAAACCCAGGATATCTGAAATCTTGCACTAGTTGCATCAAATTCCTGAAGGAAAAAAATAAGAAGTTCCCCTGGGTGTCAGGTTTCATATATTAGACTTTAAATGATACCAAAACATTACTTTTTCTATACATTTTTCAATCACTTAAACTTTTTTATTTCCATCAGTTTCTCTTTGTCTCAGCATAACATACCCAGAAGTCTGAATGTCCTGTGAAATTACTCACAGATTTTTGTAAAAAGTTCTTACAGCTCTCCAAGCCTGAAAAGTAAAGAGTACTTGAGCTTTCACCATATTTCCTGCTCAGCAAATTATTGGTGTGCCTACATAAAACATGACCAGGAGATTACAGCAACAAAGCATGTACAAAACATGCTTTTGTATTTTTTTTATTCTGACTTCCCATCATGTTATCTGGAAATTGACAGTGTTCCATTCCTGATGCTGTAAGGCTCCTGAAGGATTGCTAAAACATAGAAAATTCATACACTTATGTGGTCCTTAACTAATGTATGTCATTACTACTGTTATTAATAACTAATTAAGTGTCAAATAATTTATTTTCTTCTTCCTTGGTAAAATACGAAGAAAATAGATAATTTTACACTCATCCTCGCAAACACTTCACAGAGCAAGACTGTTCCTATTCAATCTACTTCCTTTAAGTCAAAGTTTACACAGTACAGCAAAACAGAAAAGGTTAACAGTAGCATGGTCGCCATGTAAGTCTTCAGATAAGAAACTGTTTTTCATCCAGTGGCAGCGTAGCTACTCATTTTCATATGGGATTTTCTGTTCTTCTTATAGCTTAAACATAAATGAGATTCAAACTAGAAGGTACTGGGTAAGAGTTTAAAATATTGAATACATCATGAAAGAGGTTTTCTCCAGTTTACCATGTATCTCACCCATTAACAGCCTCATCACCATCTTTGTCAAAATTTGTCACAAGTAACATATAGATACAATACGTATGAATACATATTTATAAATCACAGTCAACTCCGGAATCTCTAAGAGTACCAGGAGCACAAGAACTAATTGCACATGTTGGAAGGATTTTTTTCATAATGTATGTATGAGTCCAATAAGCAGGGAAGCAATCAACATGTTTTTTAGCTAACTGACCCTACTTAAACACACAATATGAATAAAACATTGTACTATGTAATGTAAGATGCTCCTAGGAGAACACGATTTGAGAGGAAGACTTTCTCAAGAGCAGCACAAAGCCACCTCAAGGTAAGTTACATTAAAGTTCTAAGTTACATTAGAAGTTACATGAAACCAAAGTCACAGTACTTTTATGGGGAAAAAAACAAGCAACCCTCAAAACCCACAAAGCAAAAGACTGAAACAAAACAAAAGTTAGCAGCAAACACCTTTCATGGTGCTGGTGGGCCAGCTTGCACCAGGCAGGCTCGCCCTTGCCCCAGCCCGCTGAGGGCTCGTCCCACCCGCCACACGCCCTCGGGCAGTTTCTAGAAAACCCTTTCTTTTTCATTTCCTGAAGATGAAGCCAAGGCCAAAGCCACCATCTTTACCTTTGCACATCTTGCAACAGATACGGCAGCTAGATGGGGCACATACAGCTCCACTGTAGCACCCTGGGCACTGCAGGCAGGTGGGGGTGTCACCACCATTCTCTCTCCCGCCGCCTCCTTCTCTAGGCTTCCCGAGGGGGGAGAGGGGGGGACGCTCCCTCAGGCAGCAGGCACCGCTCCAGCCTCAGCCCCCTCCCCGCCGCCTCTTTCTCGAACCTTCCCGGAAGCGGCCAGGTGGGGGCTCGGCAGCCCTCCTGCCCCAACCGCTCCCCGCCGCCGCCATCTCGAAGCTTCCCGGGCGCTGGGGGGGCGGGCGAGCGCTCCCTCAGGCGGCAGGCACCGCTCCCGCCCCCCGCCGCCTCCTTCTCGAACCTTCCCGGGAGCGGGCGGGCGCGCGCTCCCTCAGGCGGTTTCCCGCCTCCCTCGCTGGTCTGCAGTTTCCCGCGCCGCCTGCTGAAAGGGCGTGATATGGCAAGGTAACCCCATCAAACACCATTGCCTGACAAACATAAATAAATGGTAAATCGCAAAACCTGTTCGGTAGAAACTGGGGTACAGGTGCATATTGTCTTTTGCGTTTGATACACAGATGAATGAAACTGGGGCAAACAAAGACTATATTGTTTTTTAAGCTTTAAATAAATAAGCACTTGGCAAGATTCTCTGCAAATTGTGGCCCGAGCTGTCACAGACCTACATAAATGCCAGCTTTTCGTGGCTCAAGTAGAGAAGCTTTTTCGTGCCTCTTTCCCCAAAGTCACTGTAGAGCAATACTGTTGGTGCAGAGTCTCAGTGTGAGGAAAAAAATCCCAGTATTTAGTCTATAAAGCACTTTGGGGATCGTTCAAAGTGAAAGGTGATGTGTATGTGAAAGGTGTTAGCAATAGCAACAGAAAAAAAAGTGTGGCTTTAGAAAAATTTTCTCTGAAGAAGAAATGAACCGCTTCCCCCCACCCCCTTTACTAACTATAGGAAATAAATGTATATAAAAGAAAATTAAAAGCATTTTGATAAAAGACTTCTTGTGATTTATTAAGTGGGAGACCAAAAAGCATCAGAGTTTGATCCCAGCTAGTTATAGTTAAAAGGATTAAGATCAAGCCTTACTAATTCATATCTTACATTATTAAGGGCATGACTTTATCTCTTATGTTATATTAATATAGATAGGGTAAATATAACTTTAAAATTCAATCACATCCAGTAATATCATTTGATTATTTCCTTGTGATACAACTCTGTCTTTAATTGCCTGTTGTTCTTCCAATCCTCCCAAAGAGGCGTTCTCTCCTTACTACACTTGTAGCTTGAAATGATCTTTGCTTCAATATGGTGATACAGTTCAAGTAATTAAAGATAGCAATAACAATAACAATGATTTTACACTCTGCTTTCCTCTGGTTTTTTTTCACATTATTTGATGTAACTTTCAAAAAAAAGATACATAGCAAATTATGCATTAATTATGACAACACTTAATTTTTTTTCTACTAATGGAGTAGAACTGAACCTTTAATAATTTCATATTAGCACATGTGTGACTACTAAAGATACACCAACTTTTGAACGGTGAAATCATGCATATTTTTAAGAAATCTCTCTTCCTAGTACAAGTATCATGCCTTATTGATATAGATGAAAAATAATTGTTTAATTCTGTAGTTTATATAGACAAAAATGTAAATGTTTTTTCTCTGTTATTTTGAAAAACAAAATGATGCTGGAATCATCTAGGTTTTCTGGTAAAATACTTTTCAGTGCATAGCACCTCCCATCCTGACAGATCCCCAAACTGCTGCAGAGATTGCAAACACATGGATTGCCTTTCAAAGCACTGAAATTCTATGCCAGGAGCACTACACTAAAGTGATTCTGGAAAAGGGACTGAAAACTAAATTATCCAGTAGAAATGATGGAGCATAGCTGCTCAGACTTGGGAGAAAGCAGCTACCAAAGTCGGGCTGCTTGTACAAAAAAGTACTCAGGAAGAAGCATCACAGAATTGGATGAAACAGAATTATAAGAGTATTTTAAAATGTGTTACAGCAGTTTGATGGGCTGGGCCTGATTCTATACTTAAAATTTAGTTTTACCTGTTCAGTAAATATGGTATAAAAAGTGGAGGATCTGGTCAACAATTTTCTACTAAATTGATTCAAAGTCCACTGAAATGAGTGGCATCTGCTGTTCTGCTGTAAGTTTTACAAAATTTGCTGCAACTATAGCTTTGGAAGTCAAATGCCTTAACTATTAAGTGAGAAAGCCTACATATCTCAACATCAGAACTGTGTTAAATATTTACACAGACTGTTACATGTCAGCCTTGAATACTTATTTTTAGATTTTATTACAAATGTCAGGCCAGATCAAAACAAGTTATGGTCTTGACTGAAGCCTGCCGTGGTAAAGCTTAACAGAATCTCAGAAACTTGATTTTTAAAGTTTTGCCTAGATGCATGAACTTTGTAAAGATACTATAGCTCCTTCAAAGACTGTACTCATATAATGGA
This sequence comes from Microhierax caerulescens, assembly GCA_035590215.1. NCBI lineage: Eukaryota > Metazoa > Chordata > Aves > Falconiformes > Falconidae > Microhierax > Microhierax caerulescens. The sequence goes on from JAVJGJ010000034.1 coordinate 19,316,075, forward strand.
AAATGTGGTGTTTGCATCTCTTCACTGCCTCCTCAATAAAATCTGTCAACAATTAGGATGAAATAAAAGGGGCTTTGTAATGTGGACAAAATATTCCTAGATAGAAATCTGCATTTCCACGAACTCGACGTGGCTAGCCTTCCATCAATGATTGTCCAGACACAAGCAATGTGGCATAGACTCAGGCTTGTAATGGAAAACAAGTTTCAGATATTACTGCCCATCCATTCTCCTTCTTCTGATATAGTACAAGAGGATGAACAGCTTCAAGAGGTTTTTAATTGGGGTGTGGGTGGGTGTGGGTGTGTTAGTCATAACTACATCAACAATAAGAAGAGTGTACATCTGTGTATCAGTGTCCTGTAGGTCGTGACATGAAAAAGCCTTTAAAAATCATTCTGAAGCACGTTTTCTCGTACAATATCATGGGCCCGTGACACATTTTATCATTTGTAGTACACTTCACAGAATATTTCTGAGTTCTTGAAAGTAGGAATTAAATGAGCAAAAATCTTAAAGGAATAGTGGGATTAATGATTAGATTAAAGTTTCAAATAGATGTATATTCTTCCTGTTATGTATAAAAGTCATGTCCCTACTCCACAAATGCAAGTGAAAAATCCTAATTTTGCATATAAATGGAGTAACTTCACCGCTTGATAACAACTTATTATTGAAATGTAAGAAAGACAGAAAAGAGCACAAAAAATACCACAAAACACATACCAGCCTATTAGCTGAAGCAATCACAACACAAGAGAATCTTTGAATAACATGGGATTGTATTAAATACTGTATCATTCGTAAGTTTCATCATACATCATGTTTTGGTGACTTTGCCTGTTTCAGTCAACTAGAAATAACAAAGATTTTTTGGCTATTTTTTGTAAATTAGATGTTTGTATTGTCATGATGTCATGAATGTCATGAAAACACATCCGATAGACTGTTCCTTTACATCAGCTAATTATACCTCCAAGTTTAAGACCGACCAAGAAAATGGATGTTTTCCTTTATATGCAGAAGTTGTTTTGAATGACTTAAGCAAGATCAGCACAAGTGACACAAGGACATAATTATGTGTTGCTTCACAAGATAGAAAAAAAACAGTGATAAGATTAACTACTCCATCCATTACTGGTATAAGAAGTAAAAATATTGATTTGTGATTGAATGAATAGAGAAAATATTTCAAATCTTCAACCTCTGACAGTGTAACTGTCAATCAGAACTCCTAATGATTTCCACTAAAATAGATGCTCAGAACTTAAAAAACTCAAACCCTGAGTGTTTAGTAAAGAAAACTTGTTGTGTTACTAAATCTGTCAGAATTCCAGTGTTGTGTTGTATGTGATATGTATGAAGTGCACTAGAGCAAATTTCCCAAAGAAAATGTTCTGGTTTGGATTACGAACTGGAAATATTAAAGTTTCATCATATTGAAAGGTAGCCACAATTTCTGTTGCAATATAATCATTAGAAACAAAATACCAGAAGGTTTAACAGGATAACTGGAATACTTTCCTGGAACTTGATGATTATAGTCCCATGAATACTGTAAAGTATTATGAGATATTTTGAACTTTTTCAAACATGCCAGTATATAAACAGAGTGTGATACGGTGCCTTATGTTTGCAAGTTTATTTGCCTAATAAAATTCCACTATATTTTATGTGATGCAGTACATTACACCTATTTGCTGAAATCCAGAGATGATGAATTCCTAGAGGCAGTCTAATCTCACAGTGATATTTCTCTATGTGTCAGTATAGTGTGTATAGTATTAGTAGTTCATTCACTACTGCTACTACCAGCATTAGTGATGGGATTTTTTAAATATATATATTGTGCACCACGTATCACAGATTTTTTTTCTTTTTTTGACAGAGTTTGAGGAGGCATATTATTTCTTGGTGTACAGCGTGGATGGATACTGCATTGTTTTAAATAGGGAATCATTGCCTGTAACCTGAGGGATACTGCCAAGTCTGATTTCTTTAAAATCAATTCAAGGGATTCATTCTTAGACTTGGCTGGAATATGGAAGCATACACTTTATGATCAAATCACAAAAATAGAAGTTTTTGTAGTTCCTCTTCTATTGCAATGCAATGTTTTCTTGTAGGAAAAATAATAAATAATTAGGCATTTTCATGGAATACACTATATGCTGCCATGTATTTGCTGGTGTGTTCTACTCTTACTTAGATTAAAGCACACAAATATCAGGTTGAAATATCTTTCCTGTCCTAGAAAAATATGATCAGTCATCTAAATCCATTGTTTAAATTCATATGATTTCAGGAGAAAACAAAACAAGTAATTATACTAGCCACACAATGCCCTTTCTTATATAATTAGAAGTCAGTGCAATGGGGCTTTCTGTTGTTTGTTCATTTATTTGTTTTAAAACAGAAACATTAGGGGAATTCAGTTGAAAAATAACTGCAAGATTAATTTCCAAGCTGATGACCAAAATAGTGTTGCCTGGAATGCAGATTATGTTCCATTTCTTGGTTCAGATACATACTTCTCACGTGGTCTCTGCAGAACAGTAAAAGTTTTGCACTTTCTTTGACTGCTAATATTTTAGAATTCTATCAATGATAGATAAAATAATCATTAGAATTTCAGCCATCTCATTAGTCCTACATTTGACCTGAAACTAAGAAGGTGAATAATCACACTGAAATAAATCTGTGGTTAATTATTTAGCCATTCCATTGAACAGTAAAACTATTTTAATGAAGGCTTATTATTGAAATTATTATTTCATTACATTTTAAATAAATCAAATTGATATCTTTTTAAAAAAAATCAATGTCCAAAAGCTCGAACTGAACACCACCTCAAGTCACCACATATCTCCTCCTCCTAACGCTAACAGAAGTCACAGACCAAGAAATTAAAACATCAGAATTTTGAAAAAAGTAGTTTATCATGGTTTGTTCTACCACAGGACTCAAGTTACAATAGTCAAAGACCACAGGTCATGTCTAGCCTTCAGTTACTAAAAACCAAACCAAATCAAACAAAAAAAAAAAACCCAGCAAGGTGTTGCTTTACTTACTATTCTTAATTATCATTTTCTACATATTGCTATCTGAGATCAGATTAAGTGCATGTATACAACTAATTCCTAAAGCATTAGCTGTTACAATTGCTCCTTAGAAACTATAAATAATATGGACCTTTTTCACGTTTCTGAGCATAATACAATAACCCATTAGGTTTCTAAGACAAATGCTGCTACTACTTTGTACTTGCCAGTTTTTAACTTCCCTCAAGAGAGTGATGAGCTTACAGTTTACAGAATATACAGGTTGGTATCCTGTCTTGGTGGGAAACTTTGATCTTTTATGGTAGTGGGAAGGAAAAAAAGACATATGTATAACTAGATAGTTTTTGAGCCAGCACTGTTAAGACATTGCTGGGTAAGGGAAGAATGTTTCCACTGTAAGTATGGATGAGTTATTGGTCTTCCTTATGCAAACATACAGAGAACTAAATATTGTCTGCAAATCAAGAACAAAATAATTGTGTTCCAAGTTAGTTTTAGGTAGGTTATACTGCCTGCAGATTTCCATGTGTATGTTACTTTGCATCAGATAGTTTAAATGCATCATCCTGTATTAGAAATTAAAGATGTATTTTTATTTACTTATCTTTCGCTCAGTGCTTTTGAAAGTTGTCTTTCTGTAAGTCTTCATTACTATGTTTTAGCAAGCAGGCCACCTAGTGCCTGACAATAACAAGTACTCTGTAATGACCTTAAGTGTTCTGCAAGAAGTAATGGTACACTTAGTTGACTGGATATCAAAATCACGTTGCCATGTTACAACTCTGCAAAAATAGTAGATAACTAAGCTTCCCCCAGCCACCTTAGTTCAGGATTGTGACAGTTTCTTGTAAAAAAAAAAAAAAAAAAAAAAACAACAAAAAAACCCAAACATATAGAATAGATATGTACCTTTTTCTTGTTAAAATCATTTTTCTTTAAAAGCTAATTTTGTAAGTAACCAAACTACTGGTAAGATTTCGGTTATTTTAATCTTTTGCTGAAAAAATAAATGCCTGTCTTTTTCTACAAGTAAAACTTCCCATTATTCTTGGAGGCATGTAATTTCTAATTTAATCTAATAAAATGAAGAACATGGTAGTATTTTAATAGTGTGAATGACACATCTGCTTATACCACTGCAAGGGGGTTTTCTTCTAATTTCATTTGTGTCAGTATTTTAGAGTCCAGTTCAGCTTCTTTTAAGATTGTTGGCAAAGTTTCCATAAACATCAAGAGACACAGTGCCCGTTAAGCTTTTTATTTCATCCTGGCGATATACTGCTTTCCTGTATACTGGAATGAAAATTCAATAATCGCAAGAAACAGCCAATAGTCCCTCAAAGTAAAAAAGACTACTTCTTTCTTTACTCAATTTTACATTACCCTTAGCGCTTTCCTTGGAGTAGTAAGATTTTAAGCCTGTGGAAAGGCTATATTCAGAGGCATCAGAAGATACTGAAAATGTTTTCTTATTCAGATTCTACAGACTAATTTTCAAATATCCTAATCTGATATGTCTCCATGAAAGTCAGATCACAAATGGTTTAGTCAGAATCAGTGCTTTAGTCCTCATGAACTTCAGTCGAACTTAGGTTCCCACAGCCCTGGGAAATGTATATCTGGTGCTGGATATCTCATCCAGTGCTCTTGAAGTCCAAGTGAAATATTTATTTCAAAAACCTATTTATTCTGGAAAGCATAATACTCTGAATCTTCTGGTTCAATTTATAAATTTATTTAGGGCTTATGTGTGTATATATAAACTACTTATGTGGAAAAAGAAATAATGCAAAGCTTTCAGTGAAATAAACTTCTTTTAAGCATTAAATAAAATTTAAGAGAACATGCCCACTACTTACCAATTACCTCAAGGGAACAGTTAAGAGATTTTCTTTCCCAAGCTACCGAACATTCTGTAGGTGACTGTGACCATGTAACTGTCCAACACCATTTCAATGTATTTACTACTAATGAGATTTACTTTGATGGGCATTCATATTTACAGAAAAAAAAAAAACAAAAAAATCCAAAAGAAAAAAAAAAAACAGCACTCCAAGGTGTTAGACCTGCCTAGAAGAGGAAGTAAATTCTGATTGTGTTTGAAACAAAATAATCTTTCCTTCTGTGGTAGATGAAAGCTCCCATTTGCCAAATTTGAAATCTAAAATCTAGATTTACAACAATGTATCTCTCCAGTAGCATTTTGTCATCTTTTTGGAGTTTCATGGGGAGGAGGAATTATCCTTTCTGTAACATTATTGTCTTATTACCCATCTCTTGATATAGACTAGTCGTATTGGAAGTATAAAAGATGCCTGTGCATGCCTGCTTGATTGATTACTTCTGCTTTTGCAATTTGAAAGGCATCATCCCAACTCAAACATTAATAACAGCAAAAAATCCCAAACAAATAGAATCATTATTTAGCCCCTGCCCCAAAGAATCTGGGGACTGTATGATAGAGCCAATAATGTCTGGGATCATTAAAAACAGAGTACATGAACCAGATCATGATATGACCATGAATCTCTGCTATGATGGATTGATTTTTTGTTGGATATGAATGTTACAATATATGAAGTTAAAATTTAACAAAACAACACAATTTAATACCAACATGCTGGGGTGAGATAGCATGCCCAGAACTAAAAACATGGGCTAAATTTGTCTCTCATGGGGATACAGTGAACAGTATCATAATATAAGGATTAATTGTCAGGTTTGCTAGGTCTCTTGAATCTGACACAATTTTCACTTTTTCCAGTCTTGAGGAGTCAATTATGAAGCAGCATCCAAAATGAAAACATTAATGCTGGCTGCAAGAATGGTTACATTACCAATGCTGCTTGTCCTTTGCTGCCTAGCAGTTTTCCTTCTTTCAGAGTGACAACTGTAAAAGAACTTAATCTAACTACATGTTAGAGTAGAGGACCTGTGACTGGTTGTTGTCATCAATGTGTAACATCCCCTGGGTGACAGGTTCTCTCATTCATCTGAGTGCTCATGCATATTGACAAGGATGCTGCCTGCCAAAAATGACAATACTGTACAGTATTCCTTTAGCTGTTTCTCGCCTTCTAGACTTCTGCATGCCACAGGATAGTCTGCTAACCCAGACTCTTTTTCACAAGTAGATGCTCCACCAATTGCATTCATTCGGGTCCCTAAGAACCAGGGTCCTGTTCTTCCCTAGCAAACTGATCTATTTTTTTTTATATATATATATTTTTTTTTTCCCCTGGTATGAGTGAAGGGAAGTCAAGGGAGTGAAGTCATGCATGGCAAGGCTTGTCCTATTATAAGGCTAATCTGTAAGGGGCTTTCTTATTTTTTCTATCCTCAGCATAAAACAGATTAGAAATAGCAACAAAAGGTTTTGGTTTCCTGACAGGCTAAAGTACGCTGGATGGGCGATGGAATTGGCCGTTGCAATTTCAACATTGGCATCTATTCTAAGCTGAAGAACCATACACTGCTGCAAGCAGAGTGCAGAAATGACAGCCTATCTATGTATCAAATCTAGTCCTGCGGTAGAAACACTGGTATTATTTGTAAAGTGGTTAATCATTTATAATTCTTCTATTTGAGGAAATGGCCAATAGTATTAGCCATGCAAGTCTCTGTGGGCTAATGTAATTAGTCTTACGCATTTTAAGACCAGATAGAACCGTATTAGAGAGAATGGAGGACTATTTTAATTGGATGAAGGCAAAATCCCTCTAAGCACTATGGCTGTCTCCTGTGTTCAAAATCCTTTAAAAAGTTCACAGATTCCAATTGTTTTCTGCAGTAACAGTATTTCTATCTGAATTATATTAAATGTGTCAGCTCATTTCCAGAGTAAAAATGATAAAAGCACATTCAATTTCTGCAAAGCTGATCACTTTAAAGAAAAATATAAGATAATTAAAAGCTGTTACAACTGACAATACAACACTGCAGCTTCAAAATTCTCCTCTAATTACAGCTGCTAACTTTTAATAGCAACTGTAACAGTGAGTCAGATTTGACATTACAATAGCATCCCAACCTCTTATTTGGGAGAAAGGCTCTTGGGAAAATACAATTGCAAGGTGAGCATATCCAACCAAGACCACTGCAAGTTCCAAAAAGCCAGTGATTGCTTTTATTTGTATTCTTGTTGAGAAATCTAGATTAGTTCCCCTTTGTTTGAATACAGTCTTTTTAACAAGGTCAAATGTATCCAGGTAGAACTGATTCCCTGAAAACATTAGGGGTCCTTAAAGGGAATGGGCACTGCTCCTTGAAAAGACCTCCTTCTATAGGTAATTTCTGAGCCAAGCATAGGGCTGATACAAATAGCATTATACCATTCCTGTTCTTGCAAAGTATTTGCATGACAGGGTAGAGGAAGGGCATTCTGAAGCATACTGTACTTCTTGGTTTGGTATTAATTAACCTTTCCTTAGTTTGATCTTAATATGTTATAGAAGGCACAGAAATTCTGAAACTGCTGTAGGTTAAAAACAGTGGATGTTTTTGCCCTCCAGGAATATAGAGTCTCTGTTGTCTTTAACAGGGATTAAAGGAGGGGTGAAAATGAAAATTTGAGCCAGTTAGGCTTTTTCTCAGCAGTACAACAGGAGCTGTTGACTCCTGGTCTCCCAGTCAGCCTGACTGAAGATCAGACTAGTATGTGCCTCCTTCTAGCTTGTCAAATTGGCCTATCTTTCTATAAAAGGAGGACACAAAAGTGGAAGGGTCTGAATTCCTCATCAGTGCAAAATGAGAAAATTCCCATGATAGACACTTTGTCCAGAAGCTGGAAAGAATTTATAGGTCCTGTGCTATATATGTTACCCGCAAGTTTAAAGTCTCAAGCCTATACATCTCTATTCCTCTAAGGATGTTTACTAACCCTCCTGTGAATTTAGGGTTATGTGCTGAACCTGACAACCCTTAAACCAAAGTGCTTTTTATACCAAATCACTTTCAGTGATTTTTATCCATCACTGAGAGCTTGCTTACATGAATAAGTAGTTCCAACAGATTATATTGGTGATTCAGTACATAGAGAAATTGTAAAATATCTTACGAAAACACACAAAATTTAATCACTGGTCTACTCTTCTGAAGTGAATGTTACAATCATTCTAAGATCAATACATTATTATAGTAAAAACTGAAACAATTTTTTTTCTCAGATAGTTAGTGGTTTAGGTTTGTCAAATTAATGGGCAATTCTTTGTAAACTTCATGGCTTATCCTGTCAGTTTCTTGCATTAAGCAAAATTACTATTAAATAGTTCTTTCTGAAGAAATCTGTCGGCTTAAAGCTAAAGCCAACATTCAGGTATGGAAAACTAATTTCTGTAGTTTGACCTGCAACGCATCCAAGCAGAATGAAGAGCAGAGGAACATAATGCTGGGGTTTTCAGTCTCTAAAGCTTCTGGTTTGTGGTACTACGTAATTCCCAAAGCGTGCTACATAGTCTATTTTGAGAAAGGGTGGAACAGAACAGTGAGAAAATATGAAGTGATGACTTAACAAAAATCTTACCTAAGATCCAGCTAGTTGGAAAATCTGTACCTCTGTCACTGAATAGGTACTAAGAGTTGTCCCCAGGACAGAGTTTCAAAAGGAACTGCCATCCTGTTCCCATAGCAGGACATCTTCTATGTAGTTTCTATGCAGGCATCTTGTGACAATGGGACAATGGTGGCTACATTATAATTATTTCGAAGTATGTGGCCACCATGGAGTGTACTGTGTAGAACAATTAATATGGACCCAGATATTGTTGCCATCTGCTATGAAATTTTCAGAGGACTTAAATGTGAGCCATGTGAAACTCTTCCAAGACTACCCTTGGTCTGACTATACTCTACATCAACCTGACTTACCTCCCTGTCTCATCAGCTAGTAATCAGCTATCCCAAACCCATCACATTCACTCCAAAGTGATCAAGCGGAGGAAAAACATTGCCAATGTTTTCAGGTCTCACCCGGTTTTAAAAGTAATTGAAGAAGAACATTTCATTCCATTTAAAGTATCCCAAGAGTACAAGTTAGTGGAAAAAAACTTCTAAGAGCAAATGAGAAAGATTCTAAAAGAAAAATACCCGAGGGATTACATCTCAGGCACAAATATTTTTTTTAAATTACAGGTGCTCATAATTACTTGTAAGGGAGAAAACTAATTATGGCAGTCTTCAGGGAGTTTAAACATGGTAAATACTGAGAGAAATCAGCCTGGGTTTTTGCAAGTTATCTGTATAGGTTGCTTACACTTTTGGTCCTTGCTGGTATATAAGCATCTCTTTTTTTCTTCCTTTTTTTTTTTGTTTGTTTGTTTGGGGTTTTTTCCCCATTTTGTTTTTATACACAAGTTATTTTAATTTATGTTAAATAGTGAGAAATAAACCTCAGTTCTTTCTGAATTTTGTGATTTTAAAAGTTTTCTTCAAAAGAGAGAATATTCCCATACTCACTAAATGATCACATTAAATCTTGTGTTCATCAACAAAACCCGCTGTCTCAATATATTCTGTATTGCCAGTATATATTTAAGCCATGGTGGGAAAATGTAATTAAAAAAAAAAAAAAAGTAAACAAATGTGTTCTTGTACTGAGACAGATAATAAACGTGGAAATATTTTTATATATTACAATGTAAAATTGCCATTGTGCTAGAGCACACCATAAAACCAACACAGATGTGGCTTTAAAAGATCAAATTAAAACATTTAGAACAGCTAAATGTGTTTTGAATAAGGCCTTTGCATATGTCCTAGCTAGTGGTATCTTCTATATACTATGTATTTAATCATTGTTAAGACTCAAATTACCACAACCCCAAGGAAAATCTGTACGAGTTACAAGCCATGTGTCCCTTTCTACACGTCAACTGTGTTGGCAAAATAAGGAGCGGAGAAGAAGAAAGTTTTGTTGTATATTACTTAGCTAGTACATTACTACAGCATGTCTGGATTCATCAGTAAGCTCTAGGTTTAATCACAATAAATTAGAATTATGCTTTTTACTGATTAAGGTATGACTACTCAGCACTGTGGTTTATCATATATGGTTTCTGGTTGCATATCAGACAGGACTCTATGAGCTGTAAAGCCCTCCTCTTCTACTGACTTTAGTAAAACAGAGAGGATGGAAAAACTGAATAAAAGAAAATAAACATTTTTTTCCAGTAGAGAAAAATAGGTCCGTCCTTCTTCCAATCTTATTCCTGTTTTTATACAAAAATATTTTAGATAAACCAAACCAAAGCCTACCTCAGTATAATCCGAATAAAACCAACGGCATAGAGATATAATTTTTAAAGAACAATACAGCTGTGTACTATATTATTCTGATTAATATTGACCTTCCATTGACTTGGACAAGACTTCAATTGCCCTAGTTCTATTGGAGTCAATGTTAATTTTGACATTGTTAGAGATTCACTGTTACGGTATTTCTGATCTGGTATCAGTCCAAAATATTTGCATAGCAAAAAATTCTGTTGTCTAAAAGGCATAAATTGTCTCTTATATTATGGCATTACAAATTTTGTCCCGTGAATGCTAAATGTGATGACAGTGAGTAACTCTACATGCTGTAATGACTAGTCATGGACTCAGTATATGTGTTGTGTAGCTTTAAAATACAGCACTTTGGAGGTGAAATCCTGTGAGTGAACAGTTAGAAGATCTTGTTCGTTTTCAGCTTTTTACTACATACAGCTAATTAAGTGATCGATTAGGTCTAATTCTATTATTCTTTTTTGTATACTTTCCACTTAGATCCAGAATCATTTGAATTTGTAATGAGCAGTGTCATCCATTCCATCTAGGTCCCAGTGATAAATTCTTAAATGAGTAATTGTAATTAATTACCAGAAGATAGCTACACCTCACTGAATGGATTTGGTAAAATGTGTCTAGTTATACTTGTATGTTAATTAAGAGATTCCCATATATTATTTGATGAGTTATAGTAGTCTAGAAGTCTAGTTATAGATAAAAACGCAATGATAAACATGGTTATTCAGCTATTAAAAATATTTTCAGCATATTTATTTTCATGATGACACTCTTGGTTTCTTTAACTTGCCTTTTCCTTAAGTAAAGCCACTCTTATTTTTTTAAATACAACATCTTATCAATTATTTTAGTAATGGTGATTAAACAAAGTCCTTGCAGAAAGGCAATTTTGAGGTGTTTCTACAGTGTAGATGGATGATCTTCTTACAACCAGATTCATTAGATATGTACGTTGCTCTTTGAAAAGCAGCACGGATAGTCAAGCTCTGTGATTAGCCCTGAAAGAAATAATTTAAGAATAGTATCCTTCTGGCTCCCAAGCTGCCAGAACCAAACAGTGATTGTCGTACAGAATTACCACACAACCTACTGGATCTGCTGGTCACAAAGCAAGCCAGGCAGGTGTGTGATAATCAGTGACAGCCTTTTCTGTAATGAGCATGAACTAGGGATACTCAATCAAGATCCCAAGGGGACAAAGGAAGACAAGTAGCAAAGTACAGACCCTAGACTTTCAGAGGACAGACTTCAGCTTAGGCTGGGATTTCTTTTGGGTGTGTGAGGTCTTGTGTGAGGCAGCTTTGAAAGGAGAAGGAGCTGAAGAGAGCTGGCAGACCTTTAAGGGCAACCTTCTGCAAGCAGAACACTCCATTCCAATATCCCAGGAAAATAAGCAGACATAAGCAGGCCTGCTTGGTTTCACAGGGAACTCATGACTGAGCTCCAGTAGAAAAAGGACATACACAGGACATGAAAGTGAAGACAGACAATATAAACTTTGGCTCTCTGCCTCTGTCTTTAGGGAAAAGTCTTTGTGCCTAAAGACACAAGGTTCAAGGAGGAAAGGAACTACCAGCATGGAAAAAATCCCAGGAGGACAAAGCTAGGCCCTTTAATGAGGTGCACAGTGAGAGAACAAGAAACAGGCTTATGAACTGAAATGGGGAAGGTTCTGACTGGATATTGGGGGTGTGTGTGTGTGTGAAATAATCACTTGGGATAATTAAGCATTGGAGCAGGTTGCCCAGAGAGGCTGTGCAATCTCCGTCTGTGTTGGTTAAGACCTGACTGGACAAAGCCTAAAGCAACCACATCTGAATTCAGTGCTGATACTGCTCTGAGCAGGAGGAGATTGGACTAGAAACTCCCAAGGTTCCTTCCTATGTGAATTATTCTATGATTCTTTAAAAATTTAATAGCAAGGATATGATAAAGGTATAAGTATGAGCTTGATTTGTGAAATGCAGTAGTTGTATTTCTTTAATCTTATCCCAGGGTAAAGGTGTAAAAAAACCCTTCACAGCTGTTACATTTGTGTCGGGTCAAGAAGTCTGTGTCAGTTTTTTTAATATCAGCCAAAGACTACCAAAGACAAAAACTCGATGAGCATTTGCATAATTGAAAAGGCAAAAATTGCTCCTCAGAACAATTTTAAATAATTCTTCGCAGTACCAGGCTTATTGGGCATGTTTTTCCTTTCTGCTAATGAAAATTATTTGAACCATGAAAAGAGGTTCACCTTTAATCCCAAATACTGATTCAAGGGAAAGAAATAAAGTATGTTCTATGTATTACAGATTCATTAAACTAGTCAGAACCTCTTAAAAACTGGAAAATTTCCTACCAAATGAATAACATAACGTTTCTCACATGATATAAATAACACCTAATACCATAGTGAAGCACACCATTATATGTTCAGGACCAATGCTTCCGTATTTCTTACAAGGGATGTGTTTTCAGTGAGAGAAAGTATTCATCCTCACCATCAAGTAAGTTAAATAATGTCTGCGTAAAACAAATATTTTCCATTTCTTCCAGATTTAAAAAATGACTGATTCAAAGCCAGAATCTACAGAATTGTTTTATATTAATTTCTGCTTTCTGTGATGCAAATACGTCTCAATCCCCTAACATTGTTACTAGTGCTTTGAGGAATATTTATATGAACCCTCAAACACAATGAAAATTTCCAGCTCTTACAGCTGTGAAGCTTACGTGCTGCAGTATTTGTAGACCTACAGCTACAGGACTGTTATGTCCACCTGATTACTTCACTGTTGTTCCATAATGATCATCTTAGGAAATACTATTTATGTTCTGTGTATACGTAAATCTTGAAGTTTTCCCATTGAGGAATGACAAAACCATTGTAGAAAGAAACTGTAATAAAGTGGAATAAGACAATGCCTTTAAAGATGGAATTAAATATGGATCAGGCACATCTAGTTTCAAAAAAACCCCCAAAACTCTCAAATGATGAGCAATGTTCTAAGTAGTGATAAATTCAGATTTATTTTTAAAGTTGTATTTGTGTAGAAGCATGAACATTTTATATAGTTTCCCTTGTTAAATGGATTACCATCCCACAATTTCTTACAAACAAGTGTATTATTTAATTTAGGCTTTTAATAGATGAAATGTGGTAGGTGAATGAAATTGATACACATTTTGTCTAAATACAATTCCAAAGGAGACATACTAAAAATGTTTTTCTGCATTTCAATGGTATGGCTACAAACTTTTTAAATGGATGGAATATATGTAGGATGCCATATCTCTGGTTAGAATTTAGAAGTACCTCAGAAAATTTCCTTATGCTACAGAATGAAAAAAAAGTAGAGAGAAAATACATTTTGCCCCCAAACTTATCAGAAATTATAGCCAGTAGGCGGTCGTGCTTTAACTTTAAAAAACATGCCTGAACTTTACGACTTTCTGCCTTTACCTTCCAGCAAGGTTTATTTTTGGTTCCTTTCCAACTGAAAAATGGACTTTGAGATTCTCTTCAGGTTTAAAATAATTAGTAAACCCTTAGAATACTCATTATAAATAGATCAAAGCTTCAACCCAACTTCAATACAAAGGCAAGCCTTTTAGATCAAACTTGAACTACCACCCATCCCACATACATCCTGCTGATATCTTACTTTGGGTTCTGTTAAATTATTAACACCAAAATACTGAATAATTCATTATTTAAAGAAAAATAATAAGAAACTTCATTTATACAACTTTTATACCAATTACATTATCTTGTTTCTTCTTTTTTAATCTGGAGTGCGTTTTTGCTGTAAATTTAATGGCTCCATCCCTCATTTATAGGTGAAGCACAACAAGAGGCAATTACCAAGTCAAGATAATGTAAGCAGGAGGCATTAGGCATTAATTGAAAAGGTAAAAATAAAGATGTTTGTAATGATCAAACTTGTACTCTGCCAAAAAGTAACTAGAATTCTTGATGATACTCCTAGATGTCCAGTTGCCAGAGCAATTCAGAATTAATGTAATTAGGTAAACTACTGTGTCACAGAAGAGTAACAGACAAAAGTAACCCTGGATGTTACTGTCATCTGCAATGTCCAGCTGGATCTGAAAAATAGTATAAAATAAGCTACACTAGGAATCTGAATTCTGGAAAGAACTATATAGCTCTTTATATATACGGAAGTTCTCTTCTGTACAGCGTCTGTAGTCTGAATGGAAAACAGTCAAATACAAGTGTATGTAAAATACTTCACCAAACAATTTCAGAATTACATCAAGGCTGAATATAGCACAAAGAATGCAAAAGCAGCAAAATATTTGGATCTCTGGGCCTTTAAAATTTATGAAAACAATGATATCAGAAGCACAAAATTTAATGAAAACTAGCTTCAATTTATAAAAATAATAGCATAAAGGTAGCTTATCAGTCAGCTGACAACTGAAATTGATGGCACATTCCTTCATGATCTCTTTACTATAAACATTTCAGTATTCACACAGGTACAGTCACCCTGTCTAATGCCTGGCTCGTGTGCTTAGCACTTACAAATCAGAGCAATCCCTTTGATAGCAAAGTAACAAATGCATTCAACAGCTTCATAAAAGAAAATGCCCTTTCACAAGGCATAGTTCAAATTATCAGTATATGTAAAAAAATAGTATCACTGCATAGAAATGAATGCACTGCAAGTGTCTCATCCTTTAGCGACAAAAATACTATGCTGGAACACTGATACTACAAGGTGGAACTTAAACTCACACATTTTCTATGAATTTCTGTGATTTTACTGGGCAGATTTCAGGCAGTTTCTGACTTCTGTATTGCCATTGTGGAATCACAAGAAAATCAAAATCCTGTTTTGCCACTATTTCCTTTGGACTTGGTGATACCTATAGGTAGAAAGTAAAAATTTTGCAGTAAAATGTAGTATCACCTTTTAGATTATTTTTTAGTTTTTCTCCTTTCCAAATTGCTAAGTATGTAATAGTAAACAATTATGAAACCCATAGTCATTCTTTTCTTGTCAGGACCTGAAAGAAGCACAGAAAGTACTGTTTTTATTTCATACCTGTTATCCGGGAATAAAGTTAATCATTGCACTCACTTTATATTCCTAGATTCTTCAGACCAGAATTGTGTATTTATGTTTGTACATCACCTTCAGCAGTCAATCCTTATGAGAACTTTTCAATTATCTATAATATAAATCCTACACATCGAGTAAAATAATTTCCAATCATCTTATTTTACTTCAATATTATTTATGTCAGATAGACTGTCTGCTATGCTGAGAGTCATTACTATCAGAAATAAAGTTATTTAAAAATAAGAGATTATAGAATTTGTCAAAACCAAAAAAAAAGAAAATTTTAGAAATATTTCTTTCCTTCTCACTTACTGTTTTTTGTTGTTCCTAAAGAAATGCTTACAGTGACTCTGCAGGATTGAAAACTTAGGAATAATATAAAGAGAAGAACATGCAGCAAACAACAAAGGTTCTTCTGATTCTCCCAGATAAAAAATGCAGTCATTCATGCTCCAGTCCTGCAATCTCAATAACTGTTTCTCAGTATTCTTCTAGTTTTATTCCTTCTACACTTGCTTGAATTCACCATATAGATTTAAACAGCTGCACAGTGTATAGTGCACAGTATATCACTGTATAGCAGCTCAGACTAAATAAGCAGGTCTTTCTTTAGGCTTTTCATCACCACCAGACTAAGATGCCTCTATTAATTCAAGTCCCCTGGTATAATGTATCTGGCAAAATGATGCACCAAATGTTTGCCACAAGTTAGACTGCAGTGATGAAACTTGAAATAAATTATTCTGTGCTGCTACCCTAGAAACAGAAAATGATGCAAAGTTCTGGGACATTTTGCAGTTGGGTGGGTTGAAGTTGCAATATATTTTAATTTAAATAAGAATGGGGATTTTTGCTACATCACACTTACACAACTGAGACCATATTAAGTGATAGTTCTAACAGAAAGTATAACTCCTGAAATGGAAGAGTACCCTTAAAACCCAAAGTCTTATTTTCTAAATTATTTCATTTTATTTAGGAAACATGATACTAATTTTAGTTGATACGCATGCAATTAAACTGCTTTACACACATTCGGTGTATTCACATTCTTATTAAAGGTGCTTTTTACTGCAGAAAAATAAAATGTAAATAATATTCAGCAGCTGCAGCAGAAGTCAAACTAAAAAGTATTTCCTCTGAGAAATGAATAACTCATGGATTCTTATCCAACTCTAGCTTTCAAACCAGCTTCACACAAACCGTTCGGTCAATTTAAACATACAAAAGCATAGTCGCACATGCACATTAGCATTAACTGACAATTGAGAAGCAAGCTACAGGTTTTTTTATTTCTCATAAAACTTTGGGAATTTAATCACTCTTCCAGGATGAAAGATGTTAGGTAAATCTTCCAGTAATCTTAATGGGAATTCCATGCATGAATATAAAATTCTAAGAATATGGATTTTTGGTTTAAAAGTTTCTCATTTCCTTTTCTGTGTGCATGCAAATCAGCATGGTTAAGCATAAATTGAAAAGGAATTTAGAGAGAATACTTTGTTAGTGGCATATAAAAGGATATCCACATGATAACACAGAATCAGGCAGCACTATAGAAGTAAGAGCTTTCCAAGGTCTGTTAAACTAACAAATGTGATTTCTCTTCTCTTTGAATTGCATTGTAAAGAATACAAGATCATAACTTAGCTTATTGGCTGGTGTGCTTACTGAAACTGGATTGAACACTGGTTGCCAATTCTGCTGCTTAGAAATGGTCTGTCTCATACTCCCCTTCCAGGATGCTCAGTGCTGAGTACTCACTATTTGGTGTTTTTCTTTACACAATTTTCACAACAAAGTATTACAATTCACTGCAGACTTGCACTCAAGGAACAGGTTTTTCTAAACTTCAGGTAATGGCTTTCTGAAAATTAATGTTACACAAAGTAGTATTAAAAACAATTTAATTTCATATTTCATCAGGATGTAATTTCATTTAAGTCATCTTAAGTGCACAAGTATAAAAAGAGCATAAAATGGAAGGACAGGCAGACTATGTGTGTTCATATCAAACTTCATTTTCAGAGTACCAAAATTATGTAAAATGGTGTTCTCCAGAAAAGCTCTCTTCAGGGTTCCAGGCAAGTTGAGATACAAATATTTTAATGAAGCTTTATTTTTGTATTTGCTGTCCTTTGTTTGGTATTACCATTGCTGAAATCTTGTTGGGTTTATGCTGGTTTGGGCAGTTCAATTACTGATGCCTCTTAACTGGCATGTTTTTTCTAGGCAGCAGAAAAAGCAGTACTTCATACATGCCCCTGTAGATCATTTTGGAAAATTTCCTTCCTCCTTTCTTTTCCTGGAAACATATTTAGGTGATAGGAACAAACACTGGAAAAATGGATAAATGGCAAGCGCATGTTTGTTATGCAAAAAGAATCTATACCATCTTCTCCATCAATTTCAAGTTACAATGGCAATGCAGACCTCATTGCAGGTACTCCTGGTGATTAATAGCCAGATTAGTTCTCTTGATTCCTGCAAGCTAGCAGTTTCTTTCAGTCTGTCATCAATCCCTGAAATACTTTACGCTCAATCACTGTTGCTTAAGCAATATTCATTTTGATGATTATATATAATATATATTATCAGATATATATATTATATTTTATCATTATATAATGCCATAATGTGCCACGTTGTTGAAGGCCCACAGGTACTGATGTGTGACTTAAGATTCTGGCTGTTCACAATTTTTCTTATCTTCATTTAATGTTATCAATTGCTGACTTTTGTTGTTGTCTTTCTTTTAAACAAATTTCTTTCTTCAGTTTGAAGTATTTAGAGAGGGAAATTCCATTCTCACAGTTGGATATAAAACTTGTTTTAGAAAGAAATCTGTCATATATGTGTAGGTATGTGTCTATAGATCAGACAAAGACAATTGGATTCCACGAATATAGACATTTACAACAAACCATAGACTTAGTTTTAACTAAAATGGCAACAATACAGATATTAAAAAGAGTGACGGTAATGCAGGTGCATTTGCATATAGTATCACAAGCAATACCAAATCTCTGTGAATAATTCACATTTTCACAGTCTGTGAGCTTCTGTTCACCTTACAATAAATGCATAGTGTAGCTAACCTCAAATACCTCAGCACTAAATATTAGCATCAGAGAGTTTAAAGTCGAAAGAACAAAACAATGTATCACTATGGGAATCTGCTGGAGTTTTGAAATCTTCAGTAGTTTATCAATTCTTTGCTGGGAAGAGGAATTTTTGTATTTATCTCCTTGGGAAGGGGAAAACAATGGAAGTTCTGAGGTGTGTGAGAAAACTGGTGTTTGCAATAAAATCTTATCCCTTTCCCACACTATAAAATCTAAATAATATGTAAGTACATGTATGAAAAGGACTATATATTGAGGTGTGTGCAGTAGCAAGGTTCAAGACTGTTAAGACTTACTTACAAGGTCTCTTGCAGCCCTCGCATACTCATTTAAGGAGTAAGACTAGATGTGATAAATAATTCCATTAGTAAGAATTTTAACAGTCTGTAGGAATTTCAACAGTCATATTCAATCTACACATAACTTATCGCACATCCTGGTGTATGCAGCAGGCAGGGAAGCATGTGACCAGTCACGGCAGAGAATTATTTGAACCTAATCAGCTGAATTTTAGTAAGATGGCTGTATATAAGATTTGGCACAGTTTTACATTTATTGTTAGAGGTATTTAGAACTCAAGCTAAGATCTTTGCAATTTGTGCAAGATAAACACTACTACTTCCAAAACAGTAAATATTTATGGGAAATAGAGAAGAGTCATGTTCTAGGATTTGTTAGCCTAAAACCTTGGATATTTTTAACTTCGCTGGCAAATTCTTGATTGAGGTTCTCAAAGCTTTAATCATCAAGTAAGATGATTCAGACACGTATGCAAAATACGTAGCAAACAGTACGCTGCTGATGCGAGTTGCATCCTATGGTACCCTACACCTACGGTACAGTAAGACCCAGCAAAGCAGCTCATTATCACGATGGGGAAGCTGAAACTCACGTGTCATTCATACAAAAAAAACCCAAAGCACTGCAGCAGTGCAGTAAAAATACTGATGATTAAGATACACCAATGTAGAACAACAGAGTACTGCACAATTTGCTTCCTCTGGATTTGTTTCCTTTTTAATCACAGTCCACCATTGTATGCTACAATAAAATTAAGTTTTACAACTTTGCAAACCTAACATAATGAATAGCATCCTGCTTGGTTCCCTCCTGTGACTTCATAGGAACTCACTAAATAGTCCACATTGGAAGGGTCCTTGAAAGGGCTGTAGTCCAATCTCCTGTGCAGATATGTGTCAGTGCTGAATTCAGACCAGATTTCTTCAGGCTTTGGACACTTGGATCTTGAAAACCTCTAAGGACAGAGATTTTACAGTGCTTCTGGGCATCCTGCTTCACTGTCTTTATTATGACAGTGGTAAATACACATTCCAGAAGTTAATAGAAATGAGTAATGCATGACTTACATTAAAATGTGATATAGTTTTGAGCAATCTGTTGAGGATTTTTTCCCCTTTTAAGGGATGAAAGACTCATTTACTCTATTACACATCCATGTTTCAGAACTATACAGTCATGCTGGTAACTAGTAGTTGAGAACAATGATCACCAAGAAAAATCGTTAGTGATTACACATGGGTGACACTTACGCAATTAATATACTGGTCGCCAGGTTGAACAACAATCTATATGCATACTTAATATGCAGGCACCTTATAAATAGCTAATAAATGATTAAATGAAATTGCTGTTTTCATAATGAATTAGTACAAGATCTGTTGTACATAATGTTTGGAATATTGAAATGGTTTAACATACTCCAGTTATAAGTGCTCTGCAGCTGGCTGTTGCAACACAGATTCATCACTTAAGTATTTTTAAATTGTTTGTATGTGTCATTACAATATGCCAGAACTTGTATAATTATTTTTTTAAAATCATTTGTAATTACTGAGGTTAAACCACAGGCCAGTTCCCTGAAAAAAAAACCAAACCAAACAACAGTTCCCTCTTTGGGCAGAATGGAACAGAGCAGAAGTGGGGGCTTGATTTGCATCCCACTTGAATATAAACTGCAACAGCTGCTGCATTTGATCAAGACAAAATTTCTTTACCCAGATCTCATTCTGGGAAGCAAAATGTCATTTTTTCTAAATCGGCTGTGAAGCTGAGCCTGGTTACATAACGTACACTCTTCCCAAGTTTCCAGCATGCGGTATTTGCCCAAGAGAGACTTGGATCATGTACAGATTTTGTTCTGAATCTCCAGTAATTCTCCCACAAATTTCCAGTGCCTATGGACTTACAGTGTGTTCAGTGCTACAGACCAACACTGCAAAACACTTGAAGAGCCAAGGGAAAATTCTGGCTGCTCCAAGATCATTCTTTTCCAAGCTGAGGGATCCTTCCATACACATCTGTGTGATTTAACCTCTGAACATTTAAAAACCTTGCACTAGGCATCGCTCCTCTTAGTCCATGAAAAGTACATTATGGAAGATGGTAATTAAAATGTATTTTCCATGTTCCATATTGAATCTTTGAGCAAAATGCATGCATCTGTGTCCTGTTGCAACCAATCTGTCAGAATCTGCACAGAACACAAGACACTGTATACTCTGGATGTGTACATCATTTGCTATCTGAACAAACAGATAAGGAAAAGTGAAACACTAGTCTTATCAGGTGAGGTAGTATTTATGTCATACTGATAATTGACACACTAATCAAGACTGTAAAAACCTTTCAACTAAAGAAAAGTAAAAAAATAAAGTCTCCACGTCATACTAAAAATCTTATCTTATAGAGAAACTGCAACTATTGAAGAAGTGTCGCTGGCTGTCCAAGTCAGTCCCTACAAAAAGCAATAGCTTGTACAACTGCAAACAGAGCAATTTCTAATGAAAATAAATGCATAGAGTTAAATGGCACCTTACCAACTCTGTGGACAGCAACATGCATATAGTATATACAGTATTTTCTTCCAAGGTGGACTAAACCATGACAAACATGCACTGTTTTATATAGATACAATCTCACATACAAATTGTCATCACTCTGGTTCTTCAACCATTATCAAAGTGAGCCAAGTTTACTTAGGGTTGAGTTGGGTCTCTGTGAATTTTACAACCGTGTCCCCCTTTCTACAGATTCATCACATTTTGCCTGAAAATAAGCTAGAAAGGCAGCATCTTCTGCTCTGCTAAAACTGGCATCTCGTTTCCCTTCAGCAAATTTCCACACCAGTCACAGGACAACATTTATCTTATAGTTCCCTTGCTACTTTTAAAATCAAGATACACTGACAAAAAAATACATGAATATTAAGTGTGCTGAATATTGAAGAAACTGTACACTTTACTAAATTTAAAAAGTCCCTTTTATTGAATTACCGTGCATTCCCTTTACATCAGTGAAACTGAATGGGTGGAAGTTAGGGTAACCTTCCCCGAAGTTCAGTAGGATTCATATCCTGTATAACTGCAGTCATGTCATCTAGCTATTAAACAAGCCTTTGATCTTGTAGGTTGTGCAGACTGAAAGTCTCCTAAGGAGAATTATTACCAAAATAATTTCCCCTTTTGAATTTTCTACAGAGCAAATACTGTGAGGGGTACACTTCTGAACTCCTCACTTAACTTTTCTCTATAGTAAAACCCCAGTAATCCTCTGTGTTAGAATAACTACCACTATCTTATGCTTTTGTTAAAAGTATCCCATTTATTCCAAAACACCAGTAAATCCTGTGATGTTGCCAGAAGCGGACTGTCGATCAAAACCAGACTGAATTGTAACATCAGCCTCCTCCAAAATTTAGTTTCAAAGAAGAGAACTAATGTGACTACTTCCATGGTTCCTCTGTTCAGCCATTCACTCAGTTTGAAGCTCTTAAACTCTGCACTTTTGTTTTGCCTGTTAAGCACTCTGCATTAGAACCAGCAGTTTTATCTGAACGTTTTACCATTTTCCTTCAGCACTTGGGTGCTTCTCCATGAGAATGTGATGTTTTGCCTTGGTTCTTGTTCTCTGCTAGCTTGGCAAAACGTCTCAGGCTTTCTGATATTTTTCTCAGTACTTCAGTATCTTGGCTCAAAGCTTCTTCATTGCAAAGTGCCAATGCCAGAGTTTCTTCAAATGCTTTCCCTTCACCGTGGCACTTTGCCTTGATATTGCAGCATATTTATCTCAGTACTTTTCTCTTCCAACCCTGTACCTCTACAATCATGTCTTCCCCTCTATGAAATTTTCCTCTAGGACTCTGCTCTAATTCTTTCCTACATGGGTGATTCCTTTCACCTCCATCATAAATTTACAGGGCCTGATACATCTTAGCAGCATAACACAGTGCTCCTAGGTAACACAATGTACTCTTCTCCATCCCTCCTCCCTACCCAAAATAAAACGAGCAACAATTAATTAATGAATGATCCTCAGCTCCTAACACAGAAAGTTAGTGCAGTGAGGTTTGCCTGAGTTGTGTTGTTTTTCTGATACATCACAAACTCCTAGGAAGAAATTCTCATGAGAATTTTGTTGCTCCCAGATGGGTACTCTGTTCGAGTGGTACTGTCACCAATACTACCAGTGTAATGTTGTTGTTAGTTCTGTTATTTTTTGCCTACTTGGAACATTTTCACTCTTCTTCGTATCAAATCATATGATGCTTTTCTGCATTTACAGTCAGAAAATACTAATAGAAGCATGACATTAAGCTTCAGTTCTTTCACAGTATACCTGAGTCTAATGTTTCTTAGTGTCAGTGTTGGTGCTTTCTTTTAGCAAGAAATGATAGGTTAGAATTTCAAATTTCAATATACTCACTCTTCCTGGATCAGTGTCAAGTTCATATGGATAGTTTCACAACAAAAATATACTAATAAGGATGCATTTACGAACCTTTCTCCAAAGTTGGCCACTTCACTGAGCAATAGCATCACAGATAGATGCACAAGTTCATACATTAGACATTCTCAAAGCAAAACAAGCAGCTCTTAAACACTGAAAATATTTAGTTTCATTAAATACACCAAGCTGAATTTTTATGTATGTCTGAAAAACAGAGATACTGTAACTTTGAGTGACATATGATAGATACAATCCATGTTTTTTGTAAGTCAGCACAGCTCAACAGACATCAATCAAGATGTGCACATTTATATAGCTGTAGAAAAGTCTTATACATATATGAATGTTTACACTAGATGCTGTAAATATATTCAGCTCTTTTAACACTGACTTTAATTTTATAGGAAAAAAAATAAAAAATTACAGATTCTTTCCTATAAACAGTTCTCAAAAAAAAAAAAGGAAACAAAAAAACCAAAACAGTGGCAGGCTTGGGTTTGGTTTTTTCCCCTCATGTCAGTGATCTGTTTGTTGGAGCTCTATCATTAGCATGCTGGTCAGTAAGATGAAAGAATTACACCAAGACCCCACCACAACCCATCCAACTTTTAAATCTTACTCTTCAGTAAGTGCTGTGCAAGAGAAGGAAAAAACCCAAACAAGCAATGAACACCATTCTTATTAGAGTCCTCATCATGTCCTAAAAGCAGCAGGGTTTTAAGATAATGGCAACATGCAGCTCTTTACAACTTGTTAACCTTAACACTGGGCTCTGAGAAGCAAGCTGCCTGTGCACTCGCTCACATTTTTCCTAAAATCTTGCAAGCCTTTGTGAAGGAAATAGTCACAGGATTTCAATTCAACTTTTGGAACCTGTTGTTTTCATAACATGAAATGTTCTTTTCAGGGCCCATATCTGTGGAAAACTAGGAGTCAGCAGGAGACAAACAGGCACAGGAAGGTAATAGTGGGTAGTTGTATCCTTGAAAATTGGCAAAATGCTTTCCAGTCATCTAGAGCAATGACAGTCCTAATGTAAATTAATGTAAAAAGGAAATGTAAAGAATGTTATGTTCTAACATGTTGCAACACTGATATTTAAGACATACCCAAACACAATGTCACTAGAAGACGTCACATGACCCTTCCATTAATCTTCCACCAATATGCTACAGGATAAAAAGTATTCTACATGAATGAGTACATTCCTTTATGTTTTGTGATATTGCAGTCTTAAGCTAGAGCAGATGATGTCCTAATTCTTGGCTTGATGTACCTTCATTGTCAGTCACTCTGTTACAAATGCCATGACTGAAGTCTGCTCAAGAGGATTCTGCACATGGGTATTTCAGGTCAGAGATTAATTTTACTGGGACTGATTCATGAGGGAGCGTGCTCAAAACCTGTAAGCCCAGTGTTTTGCTCAGACTATGGACATGTTACAACTTTTGTGGCCACAGCATGCCCATGCTTATACATATGAAACACACACACAACGTGCTTTTAATACTCCAAAAAAACCAAAACCCAACCCAAAAACAAAACCAAAAACCCACCAAAACTGCACAGACACACATCTTGAAAAAAATACTCAGTGGAAGGTAATCTTTACAAAATAATAAGAAAATTCAGCAGAAGTATCAATCCTCTTGGCATCACAGTGATTTTATTTTGGAGTCCTGAATATTTCCAGCGGGACAGTAAGACCAGATTCACAGTTATGTACTGAACTGGTAAAATCATGTTGTGAATGGCAGTGTCAGCTGAAACACATACTATTCATTATGATGAGGCACTGTGAATACAGCAGTTTGTTATGCATATTATTTGCAAAGGGTGCGACCTCTTGGAAAGCTGAATGAATGCAAAACTACTGCTGTTATGTTCAACAGATGCGGTTAGGACACAGTTCACGTTTCGTTGTTATCCAGATTTTCAGTACATTTGTGCTTCATTGAAGAGTTACACCAACAAAACAAAACTAATGCCAAAATTCACCCAAACTACAAACAAACTGTCATCTTCATGGCAGATCTAAAGCTTTCTGAAGAAGCAGGAGATATTAACTCCAATAAAATGTTCAGGGGAATCTGAAATGACCAATTTGAAAGTTTGAAGCAACAATTTTTGATAAATTAGTTCGGAAATATTTATCTGCATTTTATCTTTCGGCAGTATATTCAAAACTGTTCCCTTCACTGCATCTGTAATATTTCAGATGAAAAAAACTCAAGGATTAAACAAACTGTTTCATCACAAATTATGAGTTTTTACTGGCATGTTGCTAGTTCAGTCGAGCTTGAGTGAGTAATCAAGGGTACGAAGTGCCTCGTGGAAAGGCAAGCCTTTTAGCAGTCCTGTGCTGTCACTTTTTGAATTACCAAAAAAAGTAACTTGCCAGAGGATTGAGCTGGGTTTTTTGTCATTTATTTATTTAATCTACAAACCTTTTATTAATTCATTCTTATTTAATTTAGAAAATCTGATTTTCAACATAAGGCCCTCTAAGTTGATTAACTATGCAGTAAGGATTTTTTCTACTACTTTAATGCTTTCTCTAATCGTGAAATGAAGGAAATATTAGTCTCAGACTTCTTCCTTGCAAATTCAGATCAATGCTTGTCTTACCTATAAAATTCTCCAAACAAAATAGTGAAACTGCTGCTCATCTTGCAAACAAGGCTTACTTTTAATCGTATTTTTATTTCACTACCTAATGCAGCAGTACAGACTATTTAAAGAGAAACAGCTTTTTGGTTTGTAAATCATCTTCAAGGTTTCTGTTTCATAAGAAATGTACAGATAACTCACATTCATCTTCTCTTTAATGACTACTCCCAATAGAATGTTTACAGCTTTTTTAACCTGTAAATCTGATGAATCTCTCAAGAGATTCATTAAAAACTTGAACAGGATTTTCTTCTCTTACAACAAACAATACTCTGGTAATACCTTCTAATAATGAACACATTCCAAGGGAAATTGAAAACCTGTGATTTCCCTATGGCTATACAGCCCACATATATTACCCATGATGGCAGCTATACATTTACATTACACTGTCTTGCCTAGCTATGATTGCATGAAGTATCTTTTGAGACTTTTTTAACGGTGATTCAATTAAGAGAAGGATCAGAACAACAGTCTGTGTTCTGAGTTTGTGGGTATCTTCCTATATTTGCATTACGCTAGTTTCTTGTAGTTGCACCAATGCAGAACCAAACAGAATCTGTTTATATATGTGTGCCTTATGCAGAAAATTTAATACAAAGTTTCTACAATTAACACTTTCAATATCTTAATAGAGACAGCCTGGGTTATCACAGGAGCAGTGTAAGTCGCTCACTTTATATCCAAAGCTGACCGTGTGTGGTTCTGTGTCCTATTCCCGATTATCAGTCAGGGAACAGCTTTTACTGAATTATCATGAGTTCGCACTGGTTCATCGAGGCACTTCTTTTATTAAGATTTGTCTCATAAAATAACCCATCCCTGAAAAGAAGATGCAAAAAGTCATTGGTAAATGTTCCCAGTCGATGGCAAAGATAGAAAATCTCAGTCATAAAGAGTACCTGAAAACCAGTTCATGCCCTCATCCACACAGTGGAAAAAAAATGGCAAAAATTATTTTCTGCCCAAGATGATTAACTATATTGATGTTTTTATGTTCGGGACCATCAGGGTTCATCACCTCAAAGCAAGCCTAAGCCTCATGTCTGAAATACGAACCAACAAGCATGGAGTGCATGTTGCAGATCTCTTTCTATAGCATACATTTTTTCTGTTGAATATTCTGCACATTTAGGAAGTTCTACAACACACTGTAGATCAGCACTTTATTATTAAATTTCCTAGTGGTGGAAGAACAGTCCCTCCGTAGGGTACCTCCCAGAACTCAGGGAAACTTCAGTTTAGCTTCTTGGCCTGCCGAAGGTTTCCTTGTATACCATCTGCTCTTCTCATTTACTTAAAATCCACATCTGCAGGGTTCTGAAAACATCAGACTGAGGGTGTCTAATGGTGCAAATGCAATACAGCCTTTTACACGCACTCATGAAGATAAACAAATAATTAGGATAAGAAGCTTTCTTTCCTCAATGTAATCTGAAGGAAACAGTCCATCATTGCGGAACGACTATGTTTAATGACCAAGCAACTACAAATGAACTGCAAGCAGTGGAGTTCTACTGAAATAATTCAGTGACACCTAAGTATTTTTCAAGGGAAATAAAGCAGTCTTGTTGAGACAGCAGAAACAAAACTGATAGTGAAATGGTACAGCAAGAGTAAGGGATGGAAAATACTGAATGAGTAGGTGCAGTATTCTGCTGAGCTTTCAGTTAAAGTTGGCCCAAATAAACCAACACACCCCCATGGAAGTAATTTTTGACCTAAATTTCAATTGAATTTTGCATATGCAGCATTATAATTCTTTTAGACATTTAAAATGTACCAATGAGAACATGTTATACAGACACCATGGAAAATAAATTACCTGAAATGAAGAACTAGTTTAATCCAGTTTTAACAGCAAAATAATAGTTCAGACTCAGGCACTTTCATCACTACTTTCCAGTGCCCAATTTTTGTTTTGACTGCCTGCTTTGACAAATAATTCTGTGATGAAACAAGGGATAAATCACAGCTTCTGTAAGAGTATAGATCCTTTTTAGAGAATTTTAGGAACTTTAATGTTATGTACAGTGGCCTTATATCTAGTGAAAGTACTTAAATTTCTTTCCATAAAAATATTGTCTTTTCTCAACCTTAACTCAGCCTCTTATTTGCACAGTCCATGCATTGTTAAGTTCCTCTCTAGAAACTGCATTTCTTGGATTTTTGTAGGGAACCCCTCCGTCAACCTCCAGACACTCTTGTGGCAAAAAGCACTAAACTATCAACATGAAGCATCAGCGAACACTTCACAAATACAAACAAAATTACATTCCACCTGGTGTCCACTCCAGAAAACCCTCAGGAAACAATGAATGAACAACTTTGTCTTACCGCTCTGAACGCCAGCTAACTTAGGTCTTGCAGGACTAAGGGAAAGGCATCAGTCTCAGGTTTTATTGTCCTCAGCTCAGTTGCTAAAGCTGAGGCTTCCTGCTTTCCAGTTGTTTTTTTTACAGAAGAATAAAAACATACAGCAGATCTTCCTCAGAAAGAGAAAGGAAACTAAAAAGTGTTTCAGGGATCAAAAGCAGTACTTTACATTCAGAACAGCGCTGTAGAAAAGACAGTTGAAAGACTTGTTGAAGTGGCAGCCTGTCTCTAACCTCGGTTCAAGGAGGCTTCCAAAATGATACCAAATAGCACACGGTGAGACAGGAATAGCAACAACGTTGAGATCCACATCCAAGAACAAAAGCAACAGCTCTCTTCTGCTCACTAGCAGGTTCCTCTCTTCTTCACTACTCATTGTAAAACCAGAAGCAAGGGTATAGCAAGCTCCGTAATTTGAGCAAGAAATCACCATCAGGACAAAGCACAAAGCTATCAGCTATACAGAGGAGTCTCTTTCACAGAATCACAGAGTGGTTCAGACTGGAAGACACCTCTGGAGATGCTGCCTAGCCACACCTGCTTAAAGCATCTAAGTTATACCATATTACTTAGGGCCTTAGGTCAAGCTTTGGAAATCTCCAAGGATTCTTCTGAATATTAAGTAAATGTTTTTGCAGTATGCAAAAAGGAGAAAAAGCTTCAAGTATTTCTTTTGCTTTACTACCAAGATTATCTTATGTGCTTGCAGCTTCAAATCATTCATACTTTTTATCACTAGGAAACTCAGATGAATACACAGTTAAGGTTCAGGAAAATAGAAAATGGCAAAGGATCTTGTGCAAACCAGCTTGCATAACCCAGCCTAAAATCACACTGATGACAAGGACATCAGGCAGCTCTTCATATAGACAGAAATATGTAACTAGAACTAGGGCAGCCATTTACAAGGTCTCCATAAAACTGAGTAGGATCTCCAAAATCTGTGAAAGAAATTAGCTGCTGCCAGCCCACAACGAGTTTGCCATGTTTCTCCCTCCAAAACAGTTACAGCTGAGGCTGTAAGAACTGCATCACCAAAGCTGTATGTATTAAAACAAAAGGAAAGGAGGAAAATCTGCCATAACTGTGGCTCACAAAATGATGGATGGCATCCTTAATTTGTTCTTATGGATCACAAGAAAGTTTATTGAACATTATAATTCCCTCAGCGATCAGACTAAGAAACATCTGAGCATATCGAACGTTTGTGAGGATCATCAACAGGTATTTAACTACCGTAGAAGTGTACTGAAGCCGTTTTTTGAAATTTCACCATTTCGACCTCACCATCCCTTAGGGATTCCCTATGCTTTATGTGTCTTCCCCATCAGACAATTTTGTAGCATCACAGTGTTACATATTTATTATATATACATTTAACCACATATACAGCAGTTAAAAAGATATCCTGACCAAGTTATCACTTCAGTCACTGAAGCACCCCAGATTTTTCAGAAAGTAGTTTCTGTTGGTTGATTAATACCTCACAGTTTGTCAGATCAGCAAAGCGATACTTTTGCTTTAGCAATGACTAAATCAAGACATAGGTCCAATACTCTGAAGTGACTGAATTTTCAGAATTTAGTTAATCTTGCAATAGCCATACCACACCACCTGCCAGCCTCATCTAAATCACTTACTCTAAACCTTTTTCCAATGATTTCTTTCAAGCTTTTTTAGTGCTCATAATACAATAAAACCTAAAAGTACTGTACCTGCCAAAATGAATTACATATAAGGAACTGAAACTGTACACAGTTTTTGAAGACTGATGTTGCACTATTTTTTTATTTCAGTTATTATTTTTAAATACTCATTTTTGATAAGTGCAGTACAACAAAAATACAAACATTAAGGGGACTTATAACAAGTGCCACATATCTGAAGCCAGGCTAAGCTTTCATCAAACTTAACAGGAAAATATTCTGGGGGTTTATGTTTTCCCATTCATGTTAAACAATAAACAAAACCTGAAGCCTGCATTAACTTCACAAGATAAAATATATATATCTCTCTCCAAAGAAAGCAGCTAGTGAACAAACTGTGTAACATAGTATACAAAGCTAAGCAGTCCCAAACAGCAATAATGTTTTGTTAATTAAGGGGGTTTTTGGTACTTTAAAAATACCCTACACTGTGATTCCAAAGAGCACTACTCCAGCCCAGAACTGGCGCCAAATTCCATTCATATTGTTAGAAACTTCTCGCTGAATTTGAGCTGTGTAATGCAATACAATCACAAAAAAGACTGCCCCATCACAACAAATTTACCAGCGGATTTACCTTTTTCTCCAACTTAATGGATACTATGGTGGATT
The DNA here is from genome assembly GCA_035590215.1 of Microhierax caerulescens. Taxonomy (NCBI): domain Eukaryota; kingdom Metazoa; phylum Chordata; class Aves; order Falconiformes; family Falconidae; genus Microhierax; species Microhierax caerulescens. The sequence continues at coordinate 19,346,728 of JAVJGJ010000034.1, forward strand.
TCAGGTTTAGTCCACCATTCTATAATGAATAAAGATAAAAAATTTTTATCATAAATTCAGGCAAAATTCAGTCAGTTCTTTTCCATTTTATAAACTCTTCCTTCAGTGTTTTAACTTCTGTTTATTGTCTCAAGTGTGTCTGACTGGATTTAAAAGTTTAGATGCAGAGAAAGTAAAAAGGATCTCTCTTTCTGACTGGAATTCATGCTTCGCATGATTGTCTCAAAATATAACCAGGTCTTTTTCCAGTGCTGAAGGTTCAGCTCCGTAACAGTTAGTTAACTGCACAGGCTGGGTGATGCCAGTTGTATGTGTTTGACGAGCCACAATGTACAGACTGGTAAGTCAGAAGTTAGAGGCCCCAAACTCTCCCCACAACATGATATTCTACAGCTTTATTATAATCAATTCAGTGCTGTGGCAACTTTTCTAAGTCTCCTCCTCCTCCTCTATTTAAGTATTTAAAATCTGCTTGAATGAACTAAAGTTGATAAAAAGGACATAAACATTCCTTTAAAAATTTATTTTGTGCAACTCTGGTACAGACTGCAAGCTTTTAGCTGAAGTCCATGGTTTGCTTTTGATAGAGTTGAGTTCCACCACATTTTGTATATTGGATGGGACTAGTTTTAATGTCCCTAATATTCAAAGAAATATAAGAAAACACGGATGAGGTACAAACTGATACTATTACCAGTCTTTAAAAAAATGGTGAACTTTTCAAAAAGACTTAAAAGATTCCTGAAAGCAGACGAGCTTCAGGCTCTTTCAGAGTCTAACTCACTTTGAAAATCAAGACTTGTATACCCAGACTGTGGAAGTGCTTTTGAAAATACTAGTCCTTCCTCAGTTTCACAGTAAAAATTCTTAGCGTACTGCTTTTGAACTTCATTTAACAAAGTTAATGCAAAGGCACATCGTTTTCAAAGAACTGAAAGAAACTGAGTTTCTCTATCATTGAAAATAAGGATTAATCCGTTATTATTTTATACTTTTTTATTCGTTGTAAAAAGGAGGCAAGTGTTACTAATAAGTTCTCACCTAATTGTTAAAATGACACTGCTAGTTCTTTTAGAATGTGCCCTTCCATTCTATAATATTATGCTCTAATAAACGATATAGTCAAATTTCAAAAATGAGAAAGAGTGGGCACCATGTAAATTCAATTTTCTTTGTTTTCGGGGAAAGGAGAAGGAAGCAGGAATTTTTAAGTGCTTTCATTAAAACATTCAGAAGTGACACAGGCAACACCCAAACTCTTTAGAGAATCGTTGGTATTTCGTCACCCAGAATCTCTCTTCCTTTAGCACACAGGCTTCGGATGGTTCACTGATGCTCCTGGCTCCATGCTGGCACAGCACTACAGCCAGAAGGTATTACTGGTTCGCTACTCACCATAAGGTACCAACGCTCCACACATCCCAACCTTATTCCTCATTTCAGAGAACAACAGCTCCTGACCACGCGTGCCAGTGATACATTTCTTTGGCACAGACTATTCATGTCTTTGCTTTCTGAATTACATTCACTTTTTTTAAAGTGGTCAGCCTTTTTTTTTTCTCTGATATGCCAAATGTCTTTACCCCCCTTTGTAGCTTGAAACACCTTGAGTGCATGTTCTGTGAACTCACCTCAGACATACTTTGTATTATGCTTTAGGGTGCTTTCAGAGCAGTTCTTGAAAATAGTTTTCTTTGTAGATGTAGCTAAAGCTAAACTGTGAAAGATACAAACTGCTATTTGACTGAACATATTGTCAAAAAATAAAGAAATATAACTGACGGCCCACAATTCTGTAGTCTTTTGAGGAGGTATTATAAAGCATTTTTTTGCTAAGAAAGTGTGGCTTACGGTGTTTCCTTAGGTATATTGTCTTTTTAAAAATGAGAGGGTGGGGGAAGAATATGTTAATACCAAAAATGTTAACAACAGTTCCATTTGGTAGGCATCTTTATTCCAAATTTATTATATAAATTATAATACATTTATTTTCTGCTAAGAACCCTTCTAAATTCCTTCAGATTTAACTAATGCCATAAACAATTACACACATACACATATGTGATTCTTTTCCCTCAAGTTTATGGTGGAGTCATGGAAGACAAAGTAGTAACACCTGCTATTTCAGCTGCTGTTTGGCCAGAGGAAAAGGCCATTCTCAATTATCTTAGAAATCTATAACAAACGAACTAGGGCTACAAAAGTCATCAAATTTCAGATCTCCTGAACATGAATTTTAAAAAGAATTCTCTTATAATTAGACATGAACATACACTTGTCTGACAAGCACTTAACTGATCTCCTGTAGTAGAGCCTCAATTACAGGAAACTGTTATGAAACCCGTAGCTGGAATCCATTTATTCTGGTAAAGTCTCACAGGTGGACAAGGCAGGGAGATGAAGAGAAGATGAATTTTATGCATTTCATTCCCAATTTTCATCCCCAAAATTATCACTGTGTTGCCTTGTATTGTAGGTCTTAATTTCCAACACATTGCCACGTACATTTTCCAGGGTTCAATTAAATGAGTGACAAAGTAAAGCCATTACTCCATTTAATGATAGCTTTTGTTTCATGCCTTGTATCTTGCATATATTTATAAATTACTGGCAGCAGCTGTAATCTGAACAAACTACTACAGTGAGGGCCCAAAGTGTTTGAGCCCGGACTTCCATACGCACATTATAGTTCCTGTTAAGTCACCATTTAACGAAGTTTCAAAACACTGCAGTTCCTCTGCACTTCTCTCTAGGGAACGCTACAGCACACTCCTTGGCTATTTAACATCGACAAGTCAAGTCTAGGTCTTTTGTCATAAACATCCTACAAGTCCTAAGAAAATCCCTTTCCAGTTTGTGAATCCAACCTGCACCTTGGCATACTGCTTCGCTCCATTTCAGGGAGAAAACCACGAACACATCTGAGTAAAACCAATGATCCAGTAACCGTGTGCCTGTCGGGACACACAGTTTCATACTTGTTTGTCAAAAGACAGGAAGATACATCATCTTTTTATAATTACAAAAGCAATCACAAAACCTGCATCAATGTCAAAACATCATGGGTTTAAGCTCTGACTTCCATTAGCAGAGATAAACACTGTTTTCCTCTCCGAAGTCATGCAATTTCCTTTCTCAGGAGGATCCCCAATACGCGACCTCCTAACGAAATCTGAGGGGCAGGGAGCTGAATTCTCTTATACCTGTTCCTTATGCTACATCTGAATGGAACCTGCAGCTCTGTCATCCCCCAAATATTTTTTGCTTCTCTTTTGGTGGGTAGGTACGCCTCGTATGAGCCAGGGACTAAACCTGGAAACGAAGACAGTATGTAGCGTTACTGTGACCACATATGTGATCATAGATCCAGTAGATCATATATTTCCATACATACACATTTATTTATTTAACAAGATAGCACAGAGCAGTAACGGTGATGTTATAAGTAGTTGGTTAAATGAAATATGCTGTGCCTGAAGCATTCCAAACTTTTACTTGATTTTTTTCTTCCCTTTAGCCTGTATTTCCTGCTACTTCAGTAGACAGCATAAAGCGCACATAATTGCTAATTAAAATCTTACAAAAAAAATAAAACTATGTCCTTAAGGATGTAACAGAAAAACACTGATATACAAACAGACTACATCACCGGTGACATCTTTCTAGACCAGCTTGGAGGTAGAAAACCATCCCCAAAACACCCATATCAAATCAAAGTAGTAGGCACCACAAGATGTTCCTCTGGCAGGAAGATGAAGCGGGCAAAGTTCCTTAGCACAGTGAACCGCCACGCTACACCCCACAGTGACGGCTTTCAAATACAGCGGGCCACGTCTGTGTATAATTTCACTATTGAATTTGGAAGTCTCCAATAATCTCCACGTTCATCTGTCTTTCTGAGAACATACTTGACTCTCTGCTGATCTGGTTAGGTAGGTTTTCTTGAAATTATATAATACCTGCGGAGTCTATCACAACTCAAATGAATGAAAACGACAGTCATTTAAAAAGAACTTACCTGTAAAAGTTAGTAAAGCACTTGCTGTTAAACAGGGTAAGTTCTGCCATCCTTGCAAGCAAAACTCCTTCACAGCAATGCCTTCTATATCACACTAACATGCTGAACTCCTAAACAAGTGGCAGAAGTTAAAAGTATGTACACTGAGTAACATAAGGAGCAGTTATTGAAGGCCCTGTCACGACAGGATTTTTTTCACAGACTGCAGGGAGCTTTGCCTTAGGCATAATTTTAGAGAATTTATGGGAAAACATTTATTTTCTAAATGTATCTCGAATAATTTTCAACTTAATATTTATTAAAAGCAACGGCAAAAGACTTCAAATGAAAAGAATTCTTAACTATGACACTGCTACAGGAAACATTTTGCAATTCCTTATTTACTGTCAAAAACTACCATGATTTCATTTCACCTACAGACTAAATTCCAATCTTTTTTATCTGTACTGTAGCTTTTACATTAACTTTCCCTGGACCTTCACAAAACCTCCCATGCAAGTGAGGTCGGTTTGGTGGGAGTCTCTTCATTCAAATATAAAACCTTACTGCGTGACTGTGAAACCATCAGCCATTTCCCTTATTTGGAAACACGATTTTTATTTTTTTTTCTAAAAAGAATTTGAAAATGTGTATGTGTGTATATATATATATATATGTATATACATGTGTATATACCTATCTTTCATTCACATGTGCCAGAGGTGGTAAAAATAGTTATCAGTCAAAATGTGTTTTCCACTAATCCCACTCTTTTTCACAACATAACACCTTAAAGGCAAATTTAAGGACCGTTTAAAACTCCTCTTTCAGTGGAGTGTTTAAATGTGCAAAAGCTATAGAAGCTTTTATGTTTCCTGGTAAGCCACTCTACTAATTCTCAGAGAGTAATTGAAAAAGACTGTTTTAAACCTATTTTCCTTACTTTACCATTGGATAATGAGAACGGGAGTCTCCCCACAGGTCTTAAGGGACAGTCAGATTCCCATTTCCACCCTAAATTTCCTGCTTCCTATTATTTTCCTGTCTATTTGCAGGAAGCATGAATTTTCAGAAGATCCAATAAAGATACAGTCAGCACTACCTCACCACACTGAAGACAGACAACGGTTACACATCTCCTCTCAGTGATCTCATTGCAGAATAAGGTAACTGGGAAATAAAATTATTAATCTGCCTTACGAATTTTTTAGTTAAATGAAAAAAAACTTTCATTCAACCAATACTCATGTATTTCATCTAATCCAAAACCCCTGGGATACAGCAAGCTGTACCTTGAACCTACTACTTGAACACAGGTACTACACAGCATGTGCAACTGTGACATCGAATCCACCTGTATTTTTAATTCTAGTCTTTTCACTTCTAACCTGAAATATACAGAAAGTTACTATAAGCATTCACATACTTCACTGTTGGAAGATGGCTATCTAAGCGAGACTGGCAATTGTAAAAGATTTTGGGATGCTTCAGAAGAAAGAGCTCTGTTTAGGTGTAACGTGACATTAGTGGGGCTGGCTGCCCCTGTGCTGGGAAGTGTGGTTACTGCCATGGCTGCTCTCAGGTGGGCTACCTGGCAAGTGTGCTTTGGCAGCAGCATCTCCCAAATGCTTCCGACACCTCTATCAGGCAATCGACATTATCCAAAAAAAGTATAGTTCTTTTTAGCATATTGGAAGGATAATTTCACTGGTTAAGATACAGGGTTTGGGGTTTTGATTATTCTTGTAACTTCACCCTCAAAAGAACTAATGAAGAATGCCAATGGCATTAGTCCCAATGCAACCTAGACCTGAACCACCAAACCAAGATCTGACTAATTCCTGTTTGGGGCCAGTGCTGTTCTCCTTTAAGAAAAGCCCTACTGTCTGCTCAGCAGTCACAGGCCCCTTTAAAATCCAGGTATGAACACTCACCTGGATCCATAAGCAGCTTTCCAAATCTGAAAGGACTTTTCTTCCCTTTTCATCTCAGTTTTTCAGGCAGGCATTACTTTCTCCTAAGCTTTCTATAAATTCAACTTAACAGTGCTCTATTAGCAAATGCCAAATGTTAGTGTACTTCATTACTTAGGGTATTTAAAAAAAATAAATAAAAATTGTTACTATATGAATGTGTTTAACTTAAGCTTAGCGGCGGTCTTTAAAGCTAGCTGTTAAACTACTAAGCAAATGGGTGTTTTAATGGAAAGACTGACATATCCTTAACTTTGGGAGTGTGAATGGCTCCAGTATAAGGTTACTCAAGTCCACGTAGAATACAAATGCAATACAGGACCACAGGTTCAGATCTTTGATCTCCTTTTTTGCAGAGGCTGTGATGTATAAAGCCAATTCCACTGAGCAGACAGTACTACACTGAATATAAATTATCCTTTAACTATAGCAAGGCTCACATTTAAAGAAATGCTGCAAGGATGAACAATGCAGTCATGAAGCAGAGTTCTTCTGTAGCAAAAATACAGAGCAAGATCAGCATGGATAACCGTGGTTTTGGAAGACAAATTTTTCCTCAGCTGCTATGCGATGAAAAATAGAGTCAAATCTGGAACATTTGTAGATACAGAAGTACAATTAAAGCACAATGCTTGCTCTTTCTAAAAAAAAAAAAAAAAAAAAAAAAAGTGAGCTAGGAACACTTGCTTTATTTTCCAGATTAAGCATCATTCCCCTAAGAAGCATAACAAATGATTTTCAAATGTGGAAACGAACAGCCTCAGCTGAATATGGCTTGAAATTTAAACACATCTTTTCCAGATATCTCTTTAGAGGAAGAACCTTCTGCCTACTGAGCTAACACTAAGCTCCCTGGAGTTTAGCCATGAATATTCTAAACCCATCTCTCACAATTCACTAGAAGTCGTCTTCTGCCAAAATAAAATGCTTAAGAGGAATTCAACACACTTACGCTGGGTTTCTTCATTTTATTTAAAATAAGTGTATCCATCTCAACTTTGTGCCAAATACACAGCAGAAGAGGCTGAACTGTGGAGCTATCACCTCAGATTTTGTACACAACTCAAATGGGGAAACAAATTACTTCTGAGAACACTGGATATTTGGTTTTGGTTTATTCTATGTAATTTTGTATTTAACCAGCTCTCTTGCAGTTACAGGCAAATACTGCCGGGTATTCTTACAGGAATTTCTCCGCTGCTTCCCCCAGTTATAACTTAGGTGGTTACAAGAAATGGAGCTTTCCCACTCTGTGATGATTCTTTGTATGCCAACTTTGTGCGTGTGGAAATGCTAGCAAATAAATAATTTTTTTTTTCCTATCTTACCTCTTTTGACCTGCGTAATCTAGCAGATCAATGCTACTTCCACCACTGCTGAGAAGCAAAAAGTTAAAATTTAGCTTTGGCTTATTCTTTTTGTTCTCTTTAGGTTTCCTTTCAGTAAGGCTGGAAGAAGGTGCTCTTTGTGGCTCAGTTCTCTATGCCAGAATAGAATGTAAAACAAAAAGAATGCAGGGGTGAGTGGATAATATCTACTGTCCTCAGCTCTGCCTTGGTTCAGTAAACTTGAACATCTTCCCTCTTTTGCCAACTGAGATAAGCAGCAACGATTACTCAAAATGTATTATCAACTCAAGCTCAAAAAGACAGACCGGATCAGACAGTCGGCTCCGTCTCTCTCTGAAGCTCACAGTTTCTTTCAGTGTCCGAGAGGGGCAAGGAAGTCCTTGACACACACCTCCCAGCTACTTCTTGCAGGCAACTATGCCAAGGTTGCAAAGGGAAAGTGAGATAAATCCTCTGCTTTCCGGATCGCCCACAGAGTTCCTGCAGGCTGTAAGCTTTGTGCCATCATGGCAAAAGTCACAAACGAGCCATCCTCCTCTTCCCCAAATGTTAAAATTCTCTCCTTGTCTTTCTGTGGTCTCCACAGCTGAAACCAAGAATTCACTGGACACCACTGCAATGCCTCTAACCAATTCTAACTGTAACCAGAGCTTGGGTAAATTAAAATCTATTTCAGCTTGACCTGGGGTTTATCCCGTTCCAGTGCTCCATATATACAGCAACTTTAAGCTTACAGACATCCATCCCTTCATGGTTCAAGCAAATCCTTCAATCAAAGAACTTCATTTACAATCCAGCATAGTTTTTGCTTTCTCGTCTCTCCACAGCAGCTAGGCATTTTGATGCAATCCTCATTTAATGCAATCTCCATTACAGGATTATGATCACATCAATAAAATGTTCCATATGGTTGGGGGGGGGGGGGGGGGGGGGG
>JAVJGJ010000034.1:19363392-19389926 GCA_035590215.1 Microhierax caerulescens
GCCTCATTGAAATAAGATTGCTGAGGCTGTTTTCTCACAGCAGAAGAAAGGTGCGCAGTTCAGGTTACTTTGCTTTCTGATGCATGATTTGCAGGGAATGGTGTTCCCCAGCTTTTCACGCTTTGCAATCTGAGTATCAAAAATGCTCATCAATAGCAGGTTTTATAATAGGACCTGGGAAAGAAACAGGAGAACTTGTGTCCAGTCTCAGAATCCTCTGAAACTAACTTTGAAACATTTATTCCTTTGTGTGCTAAAGACTAGAGGAATTGCCTTGCAAAACAGAGGTTTCAAGACAGAACACTAACCTGGACCCATCCAAAACCTTTATTTGTTCAGTGTAAGTAATTACAAGACAGGACTTTCCATATATACACCTGCTCCAGGGTCAAAATACTGACGGAGAGCAGCTATGAAAGCCTCTAGCAATGTAATGCTACCAAGTGCTTAGTAAGTCCCATTCCAAAGATTGCTGGATTTCAGTGGTGAGTGAAGTTGTTCATTTAAAAAATGCTTGGGATTGTTTTGGAAGAAAGAGTTATGCAGAAATGCATGACACTGGGATATGGATTCCTTTCCTTCAATTTATATAAGAAAACAGTAAGTTTTTCACAGCATTATGTAACATACTGTCCTTTCATAACAGGAACATGAAGTGGTTTATTGCCAAGAAAACTGAGGATTCAGCACAGACTACTGTGTCAGTCTTACCTGGGTTTGGGGGTGACATCACAGGACAGTATGTTCACTCTTTTCAATTTTGGCTGTTAGGCAGGGACTCTAAAGCTGCTTGTTGAAGAAGTATTATTGCCAATCAAAATCTGGAATTGCATTCAGGTGTTTTTTTTTCATCAAAACTACATCTGGTGTTAATGCTTCAGTAAACTACCCATAAACATTAAACTGTGAAATACCTCCATGCAGAAAATACCAATCCAAACCCCAAAGCATTATTGAGTTATAGCAAATCACTTTTCAATACTAACTTCCTCTCATTTCTAGGTTATTTTTATGACTAATGAACAAATACTTTCTTCCTCTTTTTTAATATAGAAAAAACACGGTGTCATTCACTATGGATAGATGTTCTGAGCTCTCCTTGCAGCAAACTGGATGGAAGCCCTTATTTATAAAGAACTGGCTGGTGAAATTTCCACACCTGCCCACCGTTATGACATACAGTTATGGCAAAGAAAAATGCTAGCATTTCTTTGTGGCAAACATTATCTATATATGAAACAAATAGAAAATTCAAGTTAATGAAACTCATAAGTCTAAAATGCTTGTGAAAATTTAAACACGTGCTTGTAAAAGTTTTTGGAGATGGTGTAATGATATTAGCAACGGATGGTGATGTTAGCAAGTATTTGAACTGGAGAGAAGACTCATACATTGTCTGTTAGTGAGAATGCAAATTACAGTTACACACAATGAAGCAGTTGTATGTTGATTATTTTGTGACATTCTGTCTTACTGCATCACAAACTGATACAGAAAGTGATACACAAAGTGATGCAGTAATTGCATTATAGACATTTTTGTGTTGGAGTTTCTCAATTATCCTAAGAAGAGTGCTCAGCATGTTCTGAAAATTTAGTCCCTTCAACGTTATCAAGCAAGGAATGCACTGGTACTATTCCTTTTTTCCATACAAACTTTAATTGTATTGGTTTATCCATTAAATAGAAGGAAGAAAGGCTCTTTGCATCAGAAAATATTTGCTGCAGAACATCAATCTCCCAAAACAGCGTATGTTCTACAGTACTTTATCCCACTGCTTAGAAAATGTGTGTGGTTTATTAAGAATTAATTTGCCATTACGAAAAACTATTTTAGAATTTATCTAGTGATGAATTCGGGTCGATTTCGTGTGGCTGGCATCTGTAGTTGGCTGCATTTCCCATAGCGGGATCACTAGAGGGAGTCATAGGCAATGTTACTCCTTCATGATCTCCAATAGCTTTGCAACTGAAAAATTAGAAAAGGGTTTTTGGGAATATTTAGCGGGGAAAATACACCATAATTTTCATCACTATGATGCCTACTTACTGATTGTTTTTGAAACAGTTTTAACCTCACAAGTCGCCTATTGCAAATCATGATCTCGCCGAACAACCGTAACAAACCAGCAATATAAATATCCCACACAAGGCTTCACATTAACATATTTCTCAAGTAGTATTAAAAAGGGTAGACACAATGCAGATAATGCACTCGCAGAATATTAGAGGAAAGAGCAAAAGTAAATTAATATCTAAGTAAAAAACAGTTAAAAATATTCATCAATCAGTTTTAGTAAGACTTACACACTTTTGTCTAGTTCAGCTTAGCCTAGGCCTCCTTTACTTTAGGGTTTAAAATATAGATTTCAGTGCAGTAGAAGAAAATTAGTTTTATCCATATTTTCTATAGCATTGGTGTTTTTGCTGAAGGAGAAAATGCTTGTTGGGGAAAACAATGGAGTATTTGCATTTCTGTGTTGAAACCTACTTCTTAGCTCACATTTCTCTAGACTGAAGAATTTCAGGGGAAAACCAAAGCAGATTAAATATCATTGTTATCCTTACTCTTAGTAAACCCAAAATACAATTAAATAATATGCAGAACTATATGGTGACAGTTTGTAGATAATGCATTTGATTTATAGTAAGGCAACTGATAACAAACTTGTTTTTCTGAACACTTGGTTATTCTTTTTCATAACTGGTAGCTACTAATATAACCTAAAGGTCTCAAAGTTCCATTTATCCAGTGAAATTAGTGTGTACTCCATTCCAGAGTGTCATAATAAACATAATTTAAAGAAACAAACAACTTACAGTACTTACAGTATGTAATAACAAAGCACAGCTTGTTTTCAAAAGATCTCATATATTTCAAATAGACTCATGCCTATTAGTTGAAAAAAGCATGAGACAAAAAATATACAGAAAACATTTTCTTAAGTGGCTTAGATATACAACTTTAAAAATAGGTGGTATTAGCTATACCACTATGGCAGTTATGGCTGTGATTTCTTTTTTACAGATATAATCACGGTGATAAAAGCTCTAGCAGCTGAAATGGTACAAAGACGGTTTATGTGAGTATCATGTCACCCTTTTGAACTCTTGTAACTATTTTTAAACTAATATTAATGAATGAATTTTAGCTTTTTTCACTTGAACTGTATCAGTATAAATTGCAACACTTGAGCATGGAAGCACCCTAAATTTCATAAACTCTTTCTGAAAATTAACTATAATATGAAAACAGGACTACAGAGTACCAGGATAAATCATCGCTGATGTTCAAAATTGTTTGACAAAGAAATTAGAAATGAAGTGACTGGCAATAAAAATATTAATCCCATATATGATACAAGCCCAATAAATCTTTTTGCATTTCAAGTATACAGTCCTAGAGAACATACTTCTGCAAACAGTTTGCATGTAATTTGCATTACATGCTCCTAAGGTTTTGCTAATACTCTTAGCTGTATTCTCTGGAAATACTTTAAAGTCTTGAAATATTATTTATGAAATTAATTTAGGAATGAATGAGTTTACAAGGCCACATCTTTCAGGTTATTATCACAAATTATGTCATTAACATTTGTGAAGGTATTTTGATTTTTCTTTTACAAAGTAAACTCATGAACCAAGATAATACTGTGAAGTTTGATTAACATAGGTACCCAGAATATTTATAATTGTATTTATGTTTATATATGATGTTTGCTATATATTAATGATGGAACATGATTTGATCAAATTTTATCCCAAACATATAATAATATATATCTAAAAATATATATACTATGAAGGATCACTGCTTCAGGGGATGGATGATTTAGCTGGCTGAAAAGGCACAAGCAGGGCTCTGTTTCCAGCCCTACAATGGATCTTGAGCACAACCCTGAAAAATTGCCTCTGCTTGAGTTCCAAAGTTTATCTTTATGAATGAAATTTTGTAATAATCTGTAAATTTTTATAATCTTCTTCATTGTTATCATCATCAACATTTTCAGTATTTTCAAATATGGAACTCAACAGGGCAACCTCTGTCTACTTCAGATAGCTGCGAATAGTATTGTTGTATTTCCTCAGAGCACGCATATTTAAGTTACTTAACTTTTACTATTATGAACACATATATTGTATTTTTTTGGCAGGAATAAATTTTCATATTTGTATTCCTTACATTAATTCTGTAGAGAAGAGAGCTACTGAAAAAAAAAATCACTGTCTTGGTTTCAGTAGTTTTGTTTATATGCCTTAAATAAATGTAAATGAAGGGTAAGGCAAACTAGAAAAAAGCTTCTCTTTCTTTGTAGCATTACCACACAGTGACTGAAATTGCTGTAACTACCTAAAGAGGGAATTCAGACTTGCTCAGGAGTTACTCAAGCTTAACAAGATAATCCATCATCTGACCTAAGTAGATGTCCAAGTCAGTGCCCTCTGCCCACGGCAAGGGCCCGGTAAACTACAATAGCGTAAACTTTGTAACACACTCCTATCCCGCGTTTACAGGGGTTTAGACCACACAGGTAGTAGTTGCCATGGGTAAGATGATACTATGCTTTAATGCATTCCTGTTGTAGTCACTTGTGTGCCTGAACCCCTGCTTACAGCAATATATTTCTGCTCATAAAATTCCTTCCACAGACAAGACCAGCTTTTGCTTTTATCATTATTTCAATCGCTTTAGTGTAGATCCAATTACACAGGTATAAAATGTTTCTACTGGCATACCCTGGCATCAGTACAACAGCAGTTAAACAGATAACTCTAGTATCCGGATAGATGTGTGAATAACAACAGCTGATCAACAGCTATGCTGATAAAATTTAAATGAGATCAAGCCTAAATCTTATCCTGCACTGATAATAGGAATGTCTGTTAAGTGTCAGACTTGCTGGACGTGAGAGAATAAGACCAGAAGCTGATCTCAGCAAAACCTCCCTCAAGTTCTTATGGTTTATCCTTTAGCATAAGTCAGAGCTATCCAGTTTCTGACTACGCTGTGGCCAGTTGTGTCCTAATGAAAAAACACACAGGCATGGCAGCAGTAAATGCCAAACTGATGATTACCACTCGAGCGTATACATTATGGCATTGTCTAACTACACTTTAACTACATATCACTGTGTTTTACAATTCCCAATGCTCTCTGCACTGCTTCAGTATATGAAATAGAGAAATAGACTGTAGATCTCTTTAGAGAACATTGTAGTATCCTGACCACAGCCATGGGTCAGCATATAAAAAGACAAGGTACTGCAGTCTTTCTCCACTTCGGCTTCTATTCATTTGCTTGCAACACGTTGTAAACGAAGAGCAGAGGCTGTGATCTGTGTTAGACCTGAACTAAAAGTGTCTCACATCGCTCTGTGAAGGAAATAAAGCTCAACCTGTAATCTGTACTGCCATGTAATTCAGGGCATATTCTAGCCATAGTTAAACAAAATGGTTTATCTGAACAGAAAATAAAGTATCCATTGCTGTTGATATGTCTGCCAAATTTAAAACATGATATAAACTAAAGTCGACAGCATAAGCCACTCAAACAAGGCCTCAGGGATTCCAAAATGTGCCTTAATATTTATTTTTCATACTTGATTGCAGGTTATGCACAGGTAAGTGTAGTGCTACCCTGAGGGTTTTAAGTGTAACGTAGTCAACCATGATAATACCTTCAGTATCTCGGAAGACAGTTCTCACAATGACTAATACGAAATGAAAGCAAAGCTGAGTGTTTTTCAGACTAGTGTTAAGCTTCCTCTGGAGTTATTTAGTAGATTACTGAAATGTTTTCAGTATTTGCTGACTAATAAGACAAAACCAAGCATTACTCATTTGTGAAACCGTATGTTCCAGCACTCAAAAACCCCCGACATTAACTTGTTTCTCTGACCCTGTAATACATGAGAAATTGCTATCCTCCTGTTGATCCACTCCTTCCTGCAGTAATTTGGACTGGTATTTAAAAGTCATTTCCTCAAAAATGAATTACTAACCACTTTCACATACACACATAGTAGTGACAAAAACAAATTAGCGAGAATTAGTCTTCTTCAGGTGCTCCTATCCATTGTAACTTACCTCTTAGAGGTGTAACATGTAAAAGCTAGCCATACAAATATTGTGTGCTTACAGTCCTTAGCCTTAATTATTTAAAAATAAAAATACAATCTCATACTAATTTCAAAGATGTCTGTACATATTACACAGATGTGTAAAATCAGACTTGTGCCTCAGGGGAAAAGAGTCTTCAGATTAGACTCACCAGTTCTAGCTGCTTTATGTTGTTCAACTGATACAAACAGATCTACGTCTGGCTTAACAGTGAGCAAATTTCAAGCAGCTTTATGTTGTTAAAACAGCACAGGACACCAAAGAAAAAAAAAAAAAAGGTGCTACTGAACTTAATTTTGTCTCTGATAAAAGGGAAAAAAAAAGAAAAAAGGTAAAGGGTAAAGTTAAGCCTAGGCTTCTTACACAGTCTTTTGCTGGAAGTTATACTTGCAGAACGGGATCAACAAAAATCAACATGCTAAGTGAACAAACACAGAACATAATGCTGTATTGTGAATTTCTACCCCTCTTCAAGGTTTATTGTCATCATGATTTTTCCCCTTGTTTTCACATTTCCAGCACAGAAACCTCTCTGGAAATACACAGTTGGAGAAGTGATAAGGCATATACAAGAAAGGAGGGATGATGTCCCCTTGCCCTTCTGCTGTGAGCGACTCTGTCGGTGGAGTGTATTCACAGGAGAACGGGATCTGTTCTTCCCTGCCTGCTGCTGGGTAGACTAGTGCCTTTTTGTATGGAGTCTTCTTCCATTGTAGCTTCAACTTAAAATCTGGCTGCTACCAAAGAAGTTCCTTCTGTCTCATTTGGTTTTAACACACGTTTGTAGAGGAAGCCAGGTTCTACTTGAAAATATGGGAAAAATCATGGTTTTAAAGATTGAGGTTATGATATCTGCATTGTGGAAAATGCTCTATCACAATTCAGTGTTAAATTTTGGAGGTCCTATCGTGACAATAGGGAGCCATTCCTTTCCCCTTATCATCATCATCATAGACATGTCAATGGATTAATCATTAAAGCATAACAAATACAGATCTTAAACTATTGTAGTGTTTCAAGACTACTATTGAGTTCATTAATCGTGAAAAATCCAAAATCTTACTCTTGGTTTTCCCGCTTTCTAAAAGTGGAATGCATCCATGTGTAAACCAAGAAGTAGTGTTGGAGGTTTCTGTGGATTATATTTACCTCAGGGGACTTTGGTGACTTTATGTTAAACTGAAAAAACAGAGCTGAAGTGGTTTGTTCTGTCACCAGGGCCCCTGAAATGTACTTGCAACCTTTTACATAGTACAGTACTCACATTTTTAATTTATGTTGCACAAGAAGAAAGTTATAAAATCTTACTTCCTTCACTTTTCCCTCCACCTCTTGCTTCTTTGTCATCTTGGAGACCAACTACCCGTGGTATTTCTTTCTGTTTTCTTAAAACTATTTGAAAGAAGATCTTTGTTTTGAGCCTATGTTGTTTTTATAAACTAGTGGTGGGGTTTAAACTGCACCCCTCTATAAGTGAGGTTATTAATGTGGTTATTCAGAGTTTATGACTTCTTTCTTCTCTTTGAATGCTGTTAAGGAGAACTTTGGTTCTTATTGTTCCTTTGTCCATTATCTTGAGGAACTATAAAGTATTATTAATTGGGGTCTTCCAGAAGGGAAATGAGCAGCTTTTATATTTTATGTTACATTTTCTCAAGCCTTAAATAGTTCTGGTTTATCCTTTGATAATCTCCATCCTTAAAAATGCTTTCTTGTCTCAATGTGTAATTTTGCTGCTAACGAGGAAGGTGCCGCTATCCTAAACCAGCTTACTTCACCTTCATCTGGCAGATCATGGACTTACCTACATAGACTAGTGCAGCAGAGTGCAGAGATCCCCGAAGCACTATGGCTTCATCAAAACAATTTGCATCTGGGCAGATTAGCTCTGCCTTTCAGACTGGGCTAATATGATTATATTCAGACACACTAACATGATTATATTGCTTCTAGGATTTATTCTTGTGCTTTTGCACACTGCTGCCATGATGGCATACAGATCTAACTACTTACTTGGTGACTGCTGCATTGTCTTTGTTTTCTAGGCTGTGAGAACTGTTTTACTACATTCCAGTGTTAGATTCATAGTGACTGTGTTTTGTGACAGTGAGAATGCTCTGCTACAGCACATATCCTTTCCTGTTCCCCCCTCCCTGCCATCATGGCTGAATCCAGCCTTGCACTATTTCCCCTTTATGTTTTATTAAAGTTATTAAAAATGTTCTTTTTGCATTATGAGAATGACAATGAAATCTAGCCTGCCAGAGAGTAGTCCATCTGACTCTTTCCCAGAAGAAAAAGGATAATTGTTAGAGTTGCACGCCTCAGTTTGAAGTAAAAAAAAAAACAAACAAAATTATTCTTATTTCATGTCCTAAGCAGTCAATCCCTATCATATAGTGACTGCAAGCACCAGCAACAAATTTCTGCAAATAAATCTCATAATAGGGCAACCTTCTACTCTGTTACCAGCCCCAAAATGCATTTCTGCACTGGCTATTTAAACAGTGGAAAGTAAAAAGCATTTCACAGAATTAATTTCCTCTCTTTCATGAGAGAGATATACTGCATTAACTGATTTGAAAACAGAGCGAGTTTCTTTTATAACAGGTCACTCACTAGGCAGGCTTTCCACAGGGCACAGGAGCTAAAGTAAACAATCACTTAAACAGAAGGAAGCTCTAGTGCCCTGCCATGCTGATGTTTCCTGAAAAAGAAAAAAACCAAAAACAAACAACTAACACTTCATTGCATGTTGAAAAGCAAGTGTAAGCACTCTGTTTAGAAAGCTTTAAAGCATAATTGAAATTCAACATGCAGATTTCTGTATTATTACAATGCTGTGTGCACTAGATCATTTGCTGAGCAGCCAGCATTTTAAACAACACATTGCAAGAACTTTGTGCTGGTACAATAACAATGTAGAAAAATTAGGATGACAGCGCGAGTATGCTCAGCCCCATAAACATTCTTCAGCTAAAATGGGAACTACAGTGCAGTGCTAGCCTATGTATTGTAAGGGAACATTTCTGCTTCCATGTACAGATGGAGCACAGATCACTAGTATGCTGACAAGCTGAACTCAAAACAAAGAGATAAGCTACATATGTACTGGCAGGTAAGCTCACTGATCTTTTTAACCCAATGAACATCTGATGTGATGTGAGATTCACTAAATTGTATCTTGCAAATCAAGGTCAGAATGGTGACTTAGTATTTTGTAACATTCTCCTTGCTTCACTGGCTGAAAGCAGTTGTGAATTCCAGAGTACTTCTTCCTATTTTAATCTGATAGCAATTTGGAAATGCATTTGACTACAGAACTAAGTGTATCTAAAGTCAAATCTGCAAGAATCGGTAGGAAAAATAATTGAAAAAACTAATTTTATACTTGTTCTTATACTACCACGATGCTGATGCTGTGTACAAAGGCCAGTGTCTCTGTATGGAATAAAGGTACCATGTTCACTGCTCAGAGAGCCAGGAGGTTAAGCTGGCACTGTAATATTCTAGGCTAACCCTTCATTTTGCCGACTACAGTCACAGCAGAGTTGCACTGGTATGAGAATGTGTGTGACTGGAGCCCCCTCTTTGCTTTGGGAGATGGATGGTGCTGGCAGAGCAGTCCACAGTGCACAGGAGAATCTAGGTCATTGTGCAATGTGTTAGCTGTGCCAAGCCGTAGTATTAGTGAAACGATCAGACCACTAACCTAAAAATGAGTTCCTGATTGTTAAATGTATGTCTTAAATACACAGTAAAGAAGAACATTTATCGAGATTGCAAGGTAGTTTTTTGTTCTCAGAATAAGTTATATTAAAGAAAAGTAGGTACAGAGGAACAGTGTGTGAAAAAGAGTATTTACACACACGGATGTGTATTTACACTCATTGAGGTTTTTACCATTCATGGCATACTGCAGGATTCACTGTCACTAGTAGGACTCAAAGAAATGCCTGTTCTCTGAATCAGTCTCCCATTTATCTACTAAATCTTTCTGTTTCATCCATCTAAAGAAGTATTTGTAAATGGAAAATCTAATCTATACATTGAGAAGAGGAATACATTAGCTCTTTAATAAGGAAGTGAAAGAAAATGTGATCTTGGATTATAGCTGTATTTTCCTATAACTGTAGATCATTAGCAAGGCAGACTGAGTGAAAATAAAAGATTCCCTGGCAACCCTCCCCCTCTTCAAATGCCTGCTCAAGCAGAAAAAAACAACCGCCCTGCATACATATTCCAATGAGCCACTGCGGGGCAGTAACAACAAAAACATTCCTAAGCAAAACAAGGGTCTTTGAACCGCCAGTTTGCCTTTTCTGAGCAAAGGATACAAAGAAACAGTTCTTCGAAGAAAATGTGAACATTAGGATTTCCGTTCTTATATTATAAAATGTTATTAGGCTTTTTGGGAAACATTTTATTGATACACTTAGCGTCAACTCCTTCCACAGAGATGCTTGCATACAGCTGTTTTGGAGCTGTTACTCATTTTCTGAGCAGTGAATAGTGGTTGCATGTGAGATATACAACACTGTTTAAGACACTATCCGGGTTTTCTGTGTGTGCATAAACTGCTCCACCGGAGAGCTAAGTAAATAAGTTCTTTTCAAGTGATTATTCTCTGTGCAGGAATCTTTCCTTGTAAAGTGTAGAAACCTCTGAAGATTAGATATTTTTGTGCAGTCTTTGTTGCTCTCGGGGTAAAATCTTGAGTGAACAGATGATATTACAAAAAAATCATTCTGTATCTTAAGGGCAAAAGAACATAATTTGATCGGGTTTTAGATGTAACTTGGAACCAGAATTACTGAGCTGCTTTGGATCCAACAATTCACATCTATAGGTTCAAAATTAGATTAATACTTTTGTCTTCTTTTCTTCTATCCAAACCATTCTGTAGTTTTAATAGTATCAATGAAATATGAAGAAACTTACTGTTGTTTCTTTTTACATAGTGCCAAAAGGGAAAAAAAATGCCTGTTTAAAGAGCTCTAATTACAATCTGCATCTAGTATAAATACAAAATTTCCTGTATTCCAGGAATATTCCAGCATTTCAAATAGATATTGCTCTTTAGTGCTGCAGAAATTTTTACCAGAAGAGTAGTGTATGCTGAAATATGGAATCTGTAAAAATTTGAAGTATCATGCTTCAATTGAAGTGTTAGAAAAAGAGGATCAAGACATACAGAGAGCTGAATTACAGCCATGGCTCTTCACTTACACTTTGAAGATCATTTTCATTTCCATTTTGATCTTAAATCTTACTCATAAGTAATTAACATTTGGGGATGCATGACAGATGGTATGTACCACCTTGTCTTTTTGGGCAGTCTTTTCTTGCCTTGGCTTTTTGAGATAAATTCTAGACTTTTTTTTTTTTTTTTTTTTTTTTGTGTGTGTGTGTTGAGGGTGGAGATTAATGTACTTTGCTTTGCAAACAGCAATAAGAAAAAGCAGAAAGTTTCTTCTAATATTTGAACATTTTTCCAGTTTCATTGTTAGATGGTTATTTATTTACATTTAAATACATTTTTTAAATTTACTAGATTTGTAGGCTTTCAGATCTAGAATACCACTCCATTTTTACAAAGATAAGGCTGTAAATTTAATGCAAGTAGCACCAGGAACATTATTCCACATACTTCTCTTCAAATATCCCAGCTAATGAATCTTACAGCTGATCCCAGTGATACTCCAGGACATGATATATGATGCTGCCATTTCATCTGCAAACTGGAGATACCTTGCTGATGTTCCCTGGGTTTACCCATTCATGATTCTCATGTTTAACTTTATCTCCAAAGTTTGCTTTGCTTTGCTTTACTATTTCATCAAATAAAAATGATGAAAAATTATGAAAAAAAAAGTATTTGGAAATTTTATTAATTTAAAGATAGCTCAGGGACTAGGCAGCCAACTGAATTTTCAATTGAAAGACCTGTAAATGCCTGAGAGGTGGCATTCTTTAAAAGAAGTGCAGTGCAATTGTGTTTGTTCTTAAAGTGGAAAATGTTCTGAAGATTAGATCAAAAAATTTTGCATCGCAGGGAAAAGGAAATAACAAAAATGTTAGAAACTTGTTAATACTTATTCAGCCTTCTTCCCCCTCCAGAATCAAAAGAGTAATAAGAAGACATTGTATTTAACCAGTATGTTAACAGAAGAATTACATGACTTGCAGTAGCAGGATATTTAGTTTGAGGTATGTGGAAATAGCAACTATAGTCACATTTTTAGCTATGCTTTATGGGACATTTTGGCTATGCTATTATTAAGAGACAACAAAGCACAAGGCATACCAAAAAAAAGCTCATAGGGATTTGCGCATTCCAAGATCAGTTTAAAGAGTTGCCAGTTATAAAACCAATCTTTCTGCCCATATGATACCTAACAATTTGTCCTTGTGGTTCCTTTACAAAAGGGAGATTCAAACTGTAAGCAAACACGTGGAGATGAAGAAATTAGTCAATCACAGGAGACATTATTAGCAGAACCTATAGGAATTGGATTTACAAGTTGCTATTTTACTAGATCTTTGTATTAGCCCCTTGCTAAAAAGGCAGCCTTTTCTATGACATCCTGCAGCCATTGCTATTCAATCAAAAATAATACTTTAGATCCCAAAGTGTTAAAAAAATCATAGAATACAACTTGGATCAGGGTTCACTTTTTCAATCTTTTGTCTCCAAACATAGATGCACTTACTCAAGAACAAGACTTCAAACATCCACGTAACTAACTGCTTGAGAATTAAGGGGAGAAAGACAGAAAATCAAGGATACCTTCCTTAGAAAAACTAAACACATTAAATCTTAATGTCAGCTGAGTTCTTACACCTTGCACTGCTGGTCCCTGGCCTGCAGGTCTTGCCTGATAATTTAAGCCAACCAACATCTTCAAATTCAGCATGCCTTTCCTCTCTTTCCTCATAATTTTTTTTAATTAGTACCTGGATTGTTTGTGCCCTGTTATCTTCCATGTAAAATGCTTTCCTTTATCAACATAAAAATCCATGAATTCAAAGTTTTACAAATCTCAACTAAAATTATTTATCAGTGCCACACTTACCCAGTAGCAGGTTACCCTGCTGCCACCTTTATCCTATCACAGCCCTGCATAAAATTACAGAGACTTCCAACATTTCAAAGTGGAGTAAAACGGGGTACAGTTCTCATTTCTAGTGATGATGTTCTCCATTTTTTCAAGTGAAATTTGATTAACTTACGTCTTAGATCTTACCAGGATTCTGCTATGGTTCTTTACTGCATAGATAGATAACCTAGACTCTCAAAGTCCATATTGTCCTATCATTTATTTAGGGCTTTCATTGTTTACCTCTTGTTTGGATCAAACTTTAGGCCTAAATTGGCTGGCTCTGGATAGTGTAAAAGGTTACAGTGTGGATTCCATGTTTTTATAAGCTGCAACCTGTTTGTAGAGAGGACACAGGGTAAACCATCTCAGTGATGATGTTTTTTCAATGGCTTTTACAATTGCAATGTAATTGGTGCTGTTATGTGATGATACTGGTGCTGTTTTGTGTTTTTAGTAGAAATCAATTAGTTACATAGAACTGGCTAGGAACTTAATTTTAAATATGAGCAGGGGGAATTTGAAAATAACCCAGGCATTTCTAGTATAAATTTGGTGTTTGGGCACAAGTTCTATATGTTTGGCACCAAACCCACAGGACTGGTTATAAATTGTCATTGAAGCTGTTGAGGAGGGAGCAGGGGTTAGGCTGGTACTGGAGCTGTCTTAAACTTCTATTTTAATCCATTTGATTATCTTCCAGTAACCGTCTCACACCAGAAAATATGGGAGTCAAGTAAGTTAGGTAAAAGATTGGCAGATTTCAGAATCTTAGTTGCTAGTTTTCTTTCTTTCATGACCTGTTTCTTCTAGGCACTATGTTTAGAAATAGGGACAAGTAGTCCAAATGTACATTTTACTGGAAAATTGAAGGGCCACTGTGAAAATGATAGAAAATACTGGAGAATGTAATCTTTTCTGAACTGTCTTACATACATTCTGGAAACAAATCTATGCTGGAACCACTGATTATATATACCAGGTATAAAAGCATAAATGGCAGTTAAAACCTTGTTGAACAATGCAATGATTCTGTATTTCTTAACCTGGAAGGTTGTTCATCTAGCCTGCTCAGCCAGGATGTTCATCCGGCCCGTTTACCATTTATGAGACATTGTGTTAGCATTGAATTAGCTTATAGATTGTTTTAATATGACTTGAAGCAGTAGGGTGTATAATTGTTTGAATGTTTCTTTCCACTGACTGCACAGCATTACTTCTTTCTGCACCTGAGAAGCCTTTTTCCTGTACCTGAACACTTAACAAGCAAATTTCCAGATATTCAGAAGCAAATGCAAACAATTTAGAACAAATCTTGTTCATGCAACTAGGGCCTAAAATGAAACTCTACTAAATAGAGCCAGTACAAATAAGTTGTGTAACTTTTTCCTCTTCTTTTCTGTGGTTCTTTTTATTATTTGCTTTAGCAAGGCATTGCAGCATGACACCGTTCCTTGTGTTAATTCCTCTTTCCTGGAGAGAAGAATAGTTTTAAACCATCTATATAGTAAAGTCTGTGCATACAAAGGATACGAAGACTCAATGGGATGAGTAGCTTCTGGTACTATTTAACATTTGTCAGACTGCCATTTATTTTCTGCCACAATTTTTGGGGTACTGTGTCATGTTGTTGATGTTATGAGTTACATTTCCCTCTAATTACTAAGAGGACTTTACCAATGAAACTCTGGCTTGTGAATCCCTACGAGGCTGTGCTTTGAATTACCTACACATACACATTTTACAAAGTACTTGCATTAATCATAGTAGTGTGTGATAATCATCATTATGTGAATTAATTAATGACTGCATAGCATTTTCAGATTCATAAGCAGTCAAAAACATTACTATGATTTTTTTTAGATCTGTTTTTTGGGTTTGGGTGTTTACTTTTTTTTGTAATAAGCCAGAAATGAAACTCAAAATAAAGGTGGTCAGATGGGTTGGCAATTAATTGGGAAATCACCAAAGACTACATGGTGAGGAAAGCAATTACTGTAAAATGCAAAAAATGAGAAAATGCAGCCATTAGGGATATCCGGTATTAAGCCTTCAAAGGAATGTAAATATTTAATTTTTTAAAATTATCTTTCTATAATGCATTAGTTTGCAATGAATGTGGCATGTAATGCATGTGAAAGTACTCATCAGTCAGCATGGGAAGTAGCAAAATGCCTTACATTAAAGCTTATGTATGAAAAATATATTTATACTTAGTCGATGAGAAAACAGCACATTTATGTTATTCTAAATGTAAAATGCTGTATACTTTTATTTACATCCTCTTCTTCAGAAAATCATGTAATTTGTTAAGTCATGAGTTTGGGTCAACTAAACAGACTGACTATGTGAGTGGCATTACAAGATCAGGTAAAGTAATTAGCAATAAAGTAAATTACAAATATTTTTTATTTAAAGGTTATGGTAGGCTAAGGCTTGCAGTACTCTTGGATGAGACATATCATAGGTGCTTTTATACAGGTAGATAAAAATGCTGAAGTAACCTGATCAAGAGCTTTTTGTATGATACTTATACTTGGGTCATACTTCCATGTATGATAGCACACACGACAAAAATGTACAGGCCAAGTAAAGCATGTTATAAATTAAAGAATACCTCACTACAACCTTCTCATTCCAAAGTTAGGAGAAAAACTGTATCAGATTCGAAAGGACATCAAGTAGATGTCCATCAGACTTGAGTTCTATGATTACTGATATGACAGTGAAATGTTTGCAGTAGTGACAAATGCCTACAAATACCACTAGAACTGCTGTCCTTTGGACAGACATTAAACTTTGTAATGAAGAGGTTAGGGCATTAAATTAATGTGCATTAAAAGTCAGTGGCTGGCCAACAGTAAGTTTTATTTTGTACTATTTGCTAAGTAAGGAACATCTGTTGTACACAGAGCACTGATTTTTCTATTTTTATCCACTTAGTAATGCTGTAGTACACAGTTCTCAAATAATGATGCATCACTTTGGCAAGGCACATTCTGTCCTCTGAAGAACTTGCAAGCAAAGCAGATGAGCAACAGGATAGGAAACAGGCCCAGAGTGACAAGCTTGGGTCATACATGAGAGAGGAAGAACGACAACTGAGAACAAAAGTAAGGTCCCCATGCTCGAGCTAGTACCACAAATATTATGTCATGTTACTTAGCCAAGACAGTACTGGGAATTTTGTTAATATAAACACACTATACAGTTACGAGCACTTTTAAGTGCATGACAGCATTTGGGATCCATTGTGCCTGGTACTTACCACTGAAAAACAGCCTAGGAGAGTTTTTTGCTTTTGCTTTTTTCAGAAACCTATCATTGACACGAGGGAATAGATATCAAAAGAGGCTTGAAAATGATTTATTGAAAAATGTAGTTCTTTCCAACTGAACTAGACAGCTGAATGTACAAGCAGCTACATTTTTATTCGACTAACATAAAATAAGAGGTGTACATAGTTCTGGAGGCCCTCAAACATCCCTTCATCAGTTATCATTTTCTATACTTGTGAAAGGAGCACTGAGATCTCCAGATCATGTGCATCAGCCAAATTTTCTCTTCCCCCCAATCTAATAAAGGTCTCTTTATAGCAAAAATGCTACTTTCTGAAAAAATTCTGGTACAACTCCATTATGGAGAAGGGTCTTAAAAGATAAATAGCACCAAGGAGAGCTGTTTGTTTTTACCAGTTGCTTTTGTGAAGGAGAGGTTTACTGGTGTGCATCTCTGTAGGTACAAACTAAAACCAACAGTGGGTGACTTGTCATGGCATCAAAAGCTGTTTTTCTATTTGATTCCTTATAAAGTAATACTTATTAAATATAATTATGAAAAAAAAAAGGTAAGTGACAGGACAGCAAAGAAGTACTTTTCTAAATAAACATGCCTCCTTTCAGAGAAAAACAGTAATTCTCAAGAGTGATTTAAGCACACTTGAGGTCTAGCTCTCTTGCTAAGATGAGAAGGTAGTGCTAGACCTTAAGCAAATACATGTAAACAGCATGAAGAGGATGAAAATATAAAGTAAGGGCAAATATGACCAGTAAGATAGATAGTAAATGGAATTGAGGAGGAACTAGGATACCAGACAGATGTCAAATTTCAGGAAAGATGCTGATACAGACAGCGAGACAAAATAAGCACAGTCAAGATGAAAAAAAGAAATATTTGATCACAGTATCTTTCAGTAAAGAAAAATCTAGGGTTTCATCACGAAGGTACAAATTGTACAAGTAATTATACTTCCAATTCTGATAACACAGATACCATTGTTTGTAGTACAAAGCTGCATGAGCTAATATTTAAAAAAATGTTGCTACACTAAATACCACTGCATTTTAATTATGATATGTAATGTAAAAATGGGTGAAGAACTCACAATTTGTTACTACTTCAAAATGGCAGTAAAATCTTGTGGTAAACTGCTACATCCTCTTTGGCTTTCTGCATAAAAATACATCTGAAATACAGTGCTTTGTATGAAATTGGAACAGGAATGCTTGACTTTTTGATATTATTTGAGGCCTGAATCTCAGTCTATGTGGGAAATGAGAAGGCTGCAGTAGGATGTGCAGCAGAACGACAGGTTGTGTGCTGTAAAACAAAGAGCGAATTTTGGCGCATCATATTGGTGTGAAGAAGCACTGCCGTTGGGCTATGTAAAAGGTGTGCAGGGAGTGGAAGGATAAAGAAAAACAGAAACAGAGAGAGAAGCCAGCTGTGAACAGCACTGTTCGATTTTTTTTTTTTTTTTTTACTGAACAAGCTATTCTAGAAAATGTGAAAGAACATCATCATCATTTAAAACCATTTTTAAAATGATTACTAATATGACCTCAATTATGTTTTCTTTGCCTGTACCCACATGTTTATAATCTGAAAGAAAATGGTGAGAATGACTGCTAAGGATGCATGAAAGTACATATTTTCTTGGAAGTATATTTTCATATTAAGCAAATGTCAGTACAAACACCTGCAATTTGTATTGCTTTTAACAGTAAGAAACAAGTGTAAGGTGGCTCACCGCCACTCTCTTTGAATAAGGTTATTGTTACTTTGTGGCTGTTACTGTGTGTATTTTGGCAACTTGAAACGTAAACAAAAGCATGTTTTTAAAAACATTGCTCCTTGTTTACAAGAAAATAACATAAATAATATACAGTCTTCAGTGAAGAAAAGACTGTGCATTTCAATGGATTTTGAAAAGAATATCAAAATTCACTGTTTCTTTAGAAGTAATTTGGTTAACACATAATTTCAAGGTAAGTGCAGAAACAAACTGAAAAATGATGCTGAGAAAGACATTGACATTAATTTAAAAATTATTGCAGGTACCATGACAAAGACTTTGTACTTTTAATTTCTTCTTTCTCTGTTTTACACAGCTGGGTACCCTAAGATCAGCATGTATGTCAGCAAAACAGAACAAGGTTCTGTGCTCAGCTTTGGCCAGAAGCACGTCAATTTTGTATTCATTCCCTTCTCTGTTTGTTGACACATTTGGGTAGGAAACAAAATCCTCATATATCTTTGCTCTATGCCTGAGAAATGTGCAAAAGACACTAGTTGTCCAACCTTTTCTCCATCCTTTGTGCCTGCAGTGAACAATTGAAGGGACTGCACAGAAGTATATGTTTTTGTCTCCTATATTTTCATGTCACAGTTTGTCCCTCTAAATGAAAAACCAAATGGTGTTTTCAAGCAGATAACAGGTCTGATCCTTCAGGCTTTCTGGGCCTGAAGAAAAATATACTCATGCCAATGAAAAAATCTGTAAAGTGGCTTCTGTGGCAAAGTGGATTAGAAAACACCCTGTGGGGCACTTGCAGATGCTATGTTCAACATTTGTATACAAGGTAGAATGAAATTAGCAGTGTGTTAAGAACCAAAAGTTGCAGTATTTGGTGTGGACTTTTTTTCTTATTAATGTAAATTATTTTCTTTTGCTTTCTTTTGATTTTGGAGTAACAAAAAAATAACATGAAACATTTACAAAGTACTCTTTTAGTTCCTGCTCATGTTGTTCAAGTAATTACACTGCATTCTACATGCCATCATCGTAGAAGGTGCTAAAGATTGTACCAATCTGTTAGGGTGTACTGTGTAGTACTTTTTTTTTTGCATATTGAATTACACACTTCACAGAAATCGGGATTAGATTTTTCTTTTTGGGATGCATTTTTCTCTATTAATTTTTTTTTTCCTTTTTTTAATACCTAGTTATTCTGATCTGTCAAAAATTATCTGAATTTTTAACATACTAAACAGAAAAATGTGGTTTAAATGGTTTACATGGCTTGGATAGATCAGAAAAAGGAAAAAAAAAAAATCAGTAGTTTTATAGCTTCCCATAAAAGAAAAAAATACATAAATGTATTTGAGTGTTGGTATAGAGAAGCATTATCAGGAAAACACCATTAAATCAACTAAAGTTAAATTCAAAACATAGGTTAAAAAAGTAATTTGTACTAAGAACAAGTACAGCCAAATAATCAAGAACCCATTCCTTAATTTCTTAAGTGCATTAAGAAAAATGTTCTCATCCTGAAGGACTGTTATGCTAAAGATTAGGAAATAACTGGATAGTAAGGAAAGGGTAGGAAAAGCATTGTGACTTAACTTCTGGGTTTTCAATGCAATTAAATCGAAGACTAACTGGTACTGTTTATGGAACAGTCCCTAATATCCAGCTCATTGCTAAATGATTCACAACATGAAAACATATGTAAAATTTGTATATGTATGTACAATGTTTGTTGTACACCTTTTGCTTGAAGGCATCAGAGAACTACTGGTCAGGACAACTGCATGAATTGGGACATGTGGCCCAGTCTTGAAGCACCTTATACCTAATTTGGAAAAAAAACCCTGCAGGAATCTTTAGAAAACCTACACTGGTGTCAGAGCTGACTTCCCTAAAATGAGATAACCATGGACCTCCACAAGATGGGCTTCAGCATCACCTCCTACAGCAGTAAGTAAACACAATCAATTTTTACAAGATTCATGAGAAACCATAAGGACAACTGTAAACCTTATTTAATTCCCCATTATTCTAATGTGACACTATTTGGCAGGCTCATGATCATTCCTTTTTCCTGTCTGGGATTTCCTGTGCACCTTTTTTTCTACACCTCTGTCTCTTTTTTGAAGATCTTGGGTTGATCAAGGCTTTTTTTATAGAAGAAATTGGTAGACTCTTTCAGGGGAGGTAAGACTACTAACTGGGATGTAACCCCTACACAATGAATTTGAGGGTATTTTCTTCAAGTACAACATTAGAGCATGTGCATTGCTTAGGTCAGAGCTGTGGCTCACCTTGTTGCCTGACTTTATTTGAAATAATGCCCTTGTGCCCATTACAGGAAACTGGCTATTAACTTTGTATTCCTTCATTCTTTGGAAAACTGTATAATATTGTGTTAATTTCAGAGAAAATCAAATAAATTCACCCCAATTTTTTTTTTTTTTTTGTTAAAATTACTCATTGGAAATAATGTATTTATTTTAGTTTGCCTTTATGTTAAATTGGAAATTTCTTTCATTAGCTGCATAGCTAGGCTTCCATTAAAACAACAACCGATGCAAACTTCTATATAGCATAATACTCTTTTGTTATTATAACTAAGTAGAAGACTGTAATGTTCAGCTGTGTGTTAGAAATTACAAGCTTCCCATATTTAGTAAAAAAAAAAAATCCTGCTCAATTTGCAACAACCTATTAAAAATAAAATATTAAAAAAATAGTTATTTTTTTACCTGCCAATATTATGGCATTAGCTTAAAAATCAGCATGTTTTCAGTAAATCCTTAAAAGTAAATTATTTTTCTAGTAGTTCATGAGTAAAACTTAAGATTTTTTAATTAATAGAAAAATGCTCTAACAAGGGATTGTGATATTCTAGGTGGTGATATATATTAAGAAGTGAAAACAATACGTTTATAGGATTAATAACTGAGAAGTCAGAGGGAAATTGTCATCCAGCTGAAATCTTTCTGATAGGATCCTAATGTAATTGGTTCTTTGTCCTTCACTACTTGACATTTTATCAATGAGCTAGAAGAAAACATCAAATCATCTAAGATAATTACTGTGGATTACACAAAGACAGATAATGAAGAGGCCAGGTCACTGATCCAGATCACTGAGGTGAATTCAGACAAATATCATGTGTTACAATACAGCCAGATTAAAAAACCAACAACAATAATAATAATAAAAAAAAACCACCAACCAAAACCAAACCCAAAACCCAACCAGCATATACCTAGGCAAAAAAATGAAGGTAGTACTTACACGATAAATAAAGCATGGGGCCATTGGGATCATGGTGGGTAGATGGCTGAACCTGAGGTCGTGTAGTTAAGCTGGCCAGGAGAGGCAGGCGAGGCTTTGCCCTGCAGCTGTACAGCGCTGAGGTGCTGAGGGTTGGCCAGCACAGGGAGCCGCAGGGGAGCAGCCAGGGGTCCTGAGGGTCCTTGTCGCAAGCCGCAGCCCCAGAAGAGCTGGGAAGGTGAGCAAAGCCCAGATAACGACCATGTCTGCCACAGGCCAGTGAAGCCCCTGATGGGAAGGCTGGTCTATGGCAAAGCCAGGAGATGAAGTCTGCAAGGAAAGGTCAGGGTCAGCACTGTACAAATCTGAGTACGTTCACTACTTTCACTTTTCTGTGGATGTATTAAAGTATGTTGTGCATTCACAGTCTGGCAGGCACGACAGCTCACAAGCCCTGAATGTCATTAATATCTGGGTTAGTTAGCTCATCTCTACTTAATAAATAATGTAAAGACATAAAGCTTACTACTAGATAACACTTAACAATGGTCACATGTAATTGGTAGGAAACTTCCTGATCCTAAACACAGGCATTTAATCATTCTTTGTCATCCTATGGAGGAAGGAGATCTTTTCTGCGCAGTCACTAAAAGCAGCTCAAAAGGGAGCATACAGCAGGTGTGTCGGGTGTGAGGCGCACAGGGAAGCCCAGTGCACTGATACTGAAAGGCATGACCAAGCGTTTCTCTACTCTAAGACTGCTTCTCACCTGTGTTTCTTCAGGTTATGAGGGGAACCCCCACTGCCCTTAGAAACACCACTATTAGAAACACCTGCAGGGGCTGCCGGAGCCCAGCACCTGCTGCCTGAGGTGGCAGCTGTGCAGCAGACAGGCAGAGCTGCCTGGGGAGGCCGTGGGTGCCCCCCGCTGTGCCACCTTCCAGAACCTTCTGCCGCTTGAGGGAGCGGCGGGCGCCTGGCTGCTGCACTGAGGCAGGGCGCGCTTCCCGCCAAAACGCCCGGGTTGTGCCGTGCCGCGCTCTCTCCTCCGTGCGGCCCCCAGTGGTGACTGACTGAGGAGAACAGGACACGTCCGTCGGTCGCTTTTTCTCCTGAGGCGGAATCACAGCGTGCAGAAGGGTGGCTGGGCTTCAGGCGACCAGTGGCTCCCTGGCGCAGGGAAGGGTGAGTGGAGCGCGGCC
Source organism: Microhierax caerulescens (assembly GCA_035590215.1). Classification (NCBI taxonomy): domain Eukaryota; kingdom Metazoa; phylum Chordata; class Aves; order Falconiformes; family Falconidae; genus Microhierax; species Microhierax caerulescens. The sequence continues at coordinate 19,386,095 of JAVJGJ010000034.1, forward strand.
GCAGTAGCCCGGCCCCACGGTGTGAGGCACAGGCCACCACGTTGTGCTACAGGGGAGGTTGTGGGGGTGCTCCCACGGGCCTTGTCCCAGCAGCAGTGACACAGTCTCCTGTGCCTGACTGCTGCCTGAGCTGCTGTGGGTCTTGTGTGCTTTTTGTCCGTCAGGTCGCTCTGGGTGCCCTCCAGTTGGTCTGTAAGTTTCTGTTCATCTCACCCTAGACTGCAGGACAGCCCTTCCTCAGCTGGGACTCATTTGCACCCCTCCTGCCTGAGCCACCATATCATTTCCACTTGCCTGTCTGCGGGCCCTCCTTGCTGTGCCCCACTCAGATCTGCATTCTTCCTTTTTAAAGAACATTGCCGAGGTGTGGCTGCTATTGCTGTTCCAGGTGTTTGCAGGTAAGCCTTTGTGGGTTACTGCTGGGCTTCAGCCACTGCTGGATGTTTGTAGCCTGTTTATTTTTGGTAATGCCTTCTGTTGTCTTTCTATGCTAATGAAACAATAGAGCTCTGAGAATGAAGTTCTCCTAATCAGCTTTTATCTTTATTTTAGAAGACAGTAGGGTGGTTCTCACCTACTTGACTAAGCCTGCTTAGGAAATTACAATATGCTTATCTCTTATTTAGTGAGATCACTTCTGTGTTACTGTTAAATTGCATGTTTGTTCAAACAGGAGCTAATTTAGAGAGGGAAAGGGCCTTTCTCTATTTTAATTCATCATACATAGTACACCAATTGAAAATGTGATGCTTTGTATGAGGGAAAAAACAAACTGAAGATGCATTTTTGTGATCACCAGCATGTTGTGGAATTATTGCCGTTTTCCTTGAATTTTAATTGAAGACTATAATACTTGCAATTTGTAACTCCCTTACAAAATCACTACAGTAATTACAGCTTTCTCAAGCTTAGGTGTCATTTGTGGCTGATAGCGGTGTTTGAAAGGTTGACAAATAAAGGGATTAGATTGGTTGAAATGGGACTTAGTAATTTTTAATTAGAATTTTTATTCTTTCTTTCTGAAACAGTGCTTAGGTAATGACTTGGTGTGGTTTTTCTTTTTTTAACATGTTCCCCACAATCAAAATGTCTAAATTAATGTGTTTTTCTATTCATGCTGCATGTCAAACATATAAATGATTCCTTTAATGTTTAAATTGTGAAGTTAAGTCACTGAAAATGCTAATGTACTTTTAACTATATATTTTTTTTTCTTCTGGATGCCTATGTATTTGTATCTTTATTCACTCGATGTTTCAATATTGTTGTATTTGCAAGACTATACAACTGCCTGAAGCATGCGTGCTGGGCTTGTCTAAATAAGGACTAGTGACTCAATGAAATTTAATAATAAAGATGAAGATCTTGGGTACTGAAGTTCCAGTCAGAAGGAAGAGAAGCTAAAAAGACCTTACTGACTAATAAATAAGGTTTACAAGTTGAGTCTTTTCATGTAACAGGTAAATTTTACAAAACTGTGATCGTAGCTATTTTTGATGGACCTGATAATTAGCATGATTTTATGCTGAACAGGTGAGATTACTTAACATTTAGAGCAATAAGCATTGAATGTGAAAGTGTATGTGTAATGGTGGAAAATCAGGTGTATGTACTGATGGGAAAGCTTGGGCAACTAAAAGAGTTCCCATTTTAAACTACAAGGATTTCACTCTGTGTGCATGTGTGCATCCTAAATTGCATGTTAAATATGTTGTTAATAAGTCTTTATATGGACCCCTTGGTGTACAGGATAACGTGACCATGAAATCATGGTTTCCAGAAGCTGTGAATATGAAACAAAATCCTGTCTTGGATGACAATGATCATCAAACTGTTATTAAACCCAAGGTATAATGTTCTCGACATGATTCATAAATAAATCACATTCTCATTAAGAATACTCATTCTTACCACTTTTCATTAGAGATCTTTAGTACTCTCCTATAAAACTGATCTTCTGCTTGTTATTCCTGTATTATGGTCTTCTGACTTCTTATCTATTTCTTTTAGACAAAGAAACTAGTTATACGAATTTGGCTTCACAAATGTATCACAAAATGCTGTTTCCTTTGCTAATAATTCTACCAAATACCTAAGCTGAAAGAAGAAGAATACAATTGTTTCTGAGAATAGATCTTTCTCCTACACATCTCTGTAGGATATAACTCATTAAAGTGTTATGTTCCTTTTTGTTTTTCATCACTGTCCCCTTCATAGTAGCATGAACCCTCTGTGCATGTGGATTGTATAAGCTTCTTGCTTAATGCTGACTGCCCCTGCTTTGTATTTCCAGTGGATATTGTCACTACAGTCCATGTGGCATTGTATAAATCTTATGAGATGGTGAAAAGAATAGTATTCATCTTAATATCGATTCTTGTGGTAGTCCTGTACTTGCTGCACTCCTTCAAAACTATTCCCACTTGCAAGTCTCTTTTTATTTGAAATCTGCTTTTATTAATCTACTCCAGTAACTGAAATATTTTAAGGTAACTTTGTAGATTTGGTCTTTATATCAGGCTGCCTCTAAAGCTTTGTAAAAGAGTAGATAAACTGTATTGCTTCTCTTGCATCTTTCCTATGAAATGTTTTTTCCCTTAAGTCTCAGAAATGTCTTTGTTAATATCCTTTGTTAATGACTGAAGCAACTGAACAATTTGTGAGGAAAAGCTATTGTATTCTAATATCCTTAAAGCATGCTGTAAAGGTAGGGAAACCAGAGGAGTATGGGCAAGGGCTTCAGTCTGGGAGTTGGACTTCAGCTAGGAAGCTTCTCCTGCTTCAGCAAGCTCAGAGGCTGGCTAGTGTGAAGACAGGGAAGGGAGTACCGTGTTAACTGAGCTGCAGGTGCCTGCAGCAAAGGAATCTGGTTGAGAACCACTGAATTTAAGTGCTCTTCTGTTTCTTGTTCTGACACGTGTTTTCACTACATGCTCTGTTACTTGCCCCTTTCTCTACTGAGAAGACATAAAAATCAGCCATAGTCGTTAATTAATATTGTGCATTTTCCTTGTATATACTGTTGCTTATCTGTACCCAGTATCCACTTGACAACCTTTTGTTTTACAGTGGCCCTGTTCTTAGTACAATAACTATTTTATAAAGGGGTCATTGTAGATGCATGCACCTTTTCTGCCTGAGGAGCAAAATTCATTGATTTACATGTTTCATGAATATTGTAACAGGATACATACGTGTGCTACTTCATCTCATTCTTATTCCTTGTTTCAGGTAATTAACAGAAAATACTGTAGAAAAGCCAATGTTGGGTATGTGTGCAAGCAATATAATGGCTAGTCAACTGCAGCTGATACTTCATAATTTTAAAATAACACGTCTGTTTAAAATTTCAGACTCACTCTGCATCCTCAGTGATTATTTGGGCTAAGTACTGGCTTCATATATTATCAGGGGAGAGTGAATCATGCTTTCCTCTTTCCCTTGGCACATGATGACACGTGTGTTAAAGATCCTTTTCAGGTTAAATTATAATGCTTGGAACTTGTTTTCCTGTCCAGTTCTGTAATTTATTTTAACTTTCTGATTGATCAAGTGTCTGTTCTTAAAAGTATGCTAAAGGTTTCCTTATGTTCCTTTTGCAACCTACCAAAGAGCTCCAAATTAAAATCCTCATGATGGAAACTGATACAGACTTAAACTGAAACAGATGTTAGTGTGAGAGCCAGTGAAATAGGCAACATCTTTGCTATGCATACACTTTTTATTAAAATAGTGCCCTGGAGGATAGAGCATAGACTGGTTTGTGTCGGGGCCATGGATGCACTAATAAGCCTTAACTGGACTCACCTGGTCCCTCTCCCCAGATCCCCTA
>JAVJGJ010000034.1:19390026-19422441 GCA_035590215.1 Microhierax caerulescens
TCCCCGACATAGTCTACCCACTGGCCCAGGGCCCCTGCCTGTCCTGTACCACAGGTATGCCTGTACCCAGCTCTGTCCCCTGTTTTGGCTTACAGACTGGTTTCCCCAGATGCAGTTTGGACCTGTGTTGTAGGTAGCTCATCTCCAGTCTCATTCCTGGTTCTGTCTCCAGAAGGAGGGCTTAATTTGTGTCATAGCCTGCACTGCAGGCTTGCCTCTGGCTCTGCCTTCTGCTGCTTGACTGGCCTCCCCAGATACACCCTGGACCTTGTCTTATCTAGGCCCTGTGGAAGCTGTCCCTCTCCCAGCCCAGCCCTGTCTTATCCTGTGGGACTGTCCCCTCCCCTGTTTGGTAAGACTGTTCTTGCCTGGCTTATTTCTGCTCTTGGAGCAGCCCATCTTCTTGCTCTTCCCTGACAAGTTATTTGTAACATGTTTGCAGTCTCTTGCAAAGTTGTTCTAAAACATTGTAAAGGTTTTGTCATCAGGCAAAAGCTCATGTTGCAGAGCTTACACAAAGGATCTTGTGTAAAAAGAAATCCACTTTCTATTTGAAGGAGAAACTTTTCCTGACAGTGGAGTTCCCAGGTGACATCCAGATCAGCAATGCTGCAGAGACTTAATGGGCAAAGCAAATGGAATCTGATTAAGGAATGTTTTCCTGAAAGGTAATCTTAAAGCATAAGCAAAATTGACAGTTGCCGTCTGTAATCTGGAACTTCTCTAGGTTTCATTTGATTTTTCAAAACCTGTGAATTTAGTATAAAGAGAAAATATCTGTGGCTCACACAATATGTTTAGAGATGTGAAATGTCTGGACAAAAAAGCAAGAAAGCAGAAGGAAAAAAAAAAATCATGATGATATTTCCGTGTAGAAGACTACCAAGACCTGGCATAAAACTTTGCATGGCGACAGAATCTCTTGTCTACCCCTTTTAGACTGTATTTAGGATCCAGAATTTGCTTTTGGAGAAATTAGGGTGATAAGTGAGAATATTTCTTCTTAGCTTAAGGAAAAACAATAAGCATTGAACTGTAAAAATCTGAATCTATTTTTAGTGAAGGAAATACAATTATTTTAGAGTGTCTTTGAGTACTTAACATGGCATTAAATCAGTCTTAAGCTGTCTTGAGAGACAGGAGGCATTTTATAGAATAAGACCCACAGAACTGTTTGATATCTGAAGTGTTTTACAGCTTTTTTGTGTGCTGGTGCTCTTGCATCTGTGTCCAGTGCACTCCTGTTGCCTCCTCCTGTTCCCTGCACTAGTGTGGAGAGCAGTTTAGGGCAACGCGCTCGTCCTTGGGTGTGAGAGAAGCAGAGTTATCAGTCTAGTAGTGCTGCTGTGTCAAAAGAAGGGAAAAAGGGATGTTTCTTGTGCAGTTTCTGAGAAGATACAAACCAGCTTAAAATGGTGTGACATGAGAAAAGAACGTGTTTTTGAAAGCCCTGAAGGAAGTGAATGTTTTGTAACAGTAAGTTGGTTTGTTAAAATTTACTGCTATGTGGAGGATGTGTGAGATGATAAAGTTTTTCTACAAAAGCATGTGTTTTCATTCTGCTTTTATGATAGAATATTTCTACTCGGGTAGTTGGGTCTTTGTGTAGGAAGAAACAGTGTCCAGTATGAGAAAGGTAATCAAATTAAAATGTGAAAGAAGATGTGATACAATGGAAATTAAATATATAAGGAGTGAAGAACAGGTAGATGTAGACTTGTATTCCTTTTTTCTCCTTCATTTAAACTGATAAATAAATGATCCTTAGCATTTCAGTAATGGAGACATGATTTTATTCACCCAACATTTAATAGAAAATGAAGTCAATCCTATATTGTGAGTTTACTTGCACAGAAGATGAGCTACAGGAAGAATCCAATGGTAAATGGGCAGTTTGGCAGTCCTTTGAGGTTTTTGTCATGTATGCATAGCTTCTATATCATGCACCATGTTTCATCTTTTATGTTTCTCTATCACAAAGATAACTGTGGGAGCTCTCTGCAGGTGTTCAGCAGTTAGGAAAAAGTTGGAAAAGATTAGGGCTTAAACAAAGAGTGTTTAGCTGATTAGGCTACAGTAGAATATTTTAGACGGCAGACACGACAGGGTGCTACTACAAAGATGTTACAGTATCAAACTAAGTAACATTAAAAGGAACGAGATGATTTAAATAGAGATTATTTATTTATTTTTTAGCGCTCTCTTAGGGGGTTTTATTATGTGCAACTATGTGGTACCTCAGAGTACCAAGTAAATCTGCATAGTAGAAATTCTAGTGAATATTGAAATATTTGAGTGATTTATTTTCAAAATTACTTTGCAATTACACAGAAAGTAAGTAGTATTGTATCTTGTTGTATATTTGCAGCCTGTTTGTAGTAGTAACAATAATTTTTATTTTTTTTTTAGAAAGAAGGCAGGGAGACTGTAAGCTAGTAGTCCTGAAGTTTATACACTTTTTAAAAATTGGTGATAGACTTTGGTCCTCAAGAATTTTTCAGTGTTGTTCCTGTGAGAGGACAAAACTAAATAAATGTTAAATACTTTTCATTATGTTACGTAGCCTGAAAACCATTTTATGTCATTTAAACTAGCAAGTTTGCTCCAGGAAACAAAGAAAGAAACATGGCAAGAAAGCATTAGATTAATTTACATAGGCGTGGAATTTACAGTTTTGGGGCCATTGCTGTGGTGATCCTTTCTATTGCATCACTTAAAGCCCTACCCAAATTATTTGGTTTGGGACTTGGTATGTTTTTAAGGCTTTGAATCAGATGTAGGTAGTTTTCATGAGTACTCTGCCTTGGAACTTCTGGCGTGGTTCACAATCAAGCCATCTTCTTTGTGAGTAGACCATCAGACAAATCAAACGACTGTCCCAGTTTTGAATTGCTAATGAGCTACTTCATGTTCATCTATTGAAATGTCAGGTAGAGATGTGCAGAATAGGAACCTGAAATGCTGTTTTGTGCTTGGTGCTGGGTAGAGCTGCGAGGTCTGACAAAATGGTAGACTTTTGCAGAAGGCAGTATCACTTGGTTTTGATGCTTCTGAGAACTTGTGAGTTCATATGGCTACAGTGCTTGCTGCCCATCATGTTTCACTTGTATGCGGGCAGGTAGAATGTCAGAGCTGGAAATGATTTTATACTTCCTTTACCTGTTGTACTGAATTTTTTAGCGTTCCACATGCCAGGGCTTAGCAATACTCATCTCCAAAGGTTTGTGAATGTGACTGTTTCTTGTGATAGCATGAAAATGATTAAAGGGTGCTCTCTGCACCACCTTTGGAGTCACACTGAAGATTTTGGGAATCATTATAAAACTTCCCATACATGGAACCACTAGCTCTGTAGTAACAGTGGTGGCATTTTAATCAGTGATCCTGCTGACCTTTTGTATTTTCTTACAAAGTCAAATTTCTCATTAACAAATCTTGTACTTTGTTATCTGACTCTTTGATATCAAAGTCTATATTGTGTATATTATTTTGTTGTACAGTTTTGTCTGACTTTTGAGTGGAGTTTTCTATCCAGAGTTCTCAGATAGTTCAGGAAGTCAGTCTGAAAATAATGTTTTCTTCAATACTGGCTGATTGCTTAATATACATTATGAAAATATTTCCCAGATGGCAGATTGAGTATCTCTTACTGAGATTTCTTTAAAAACGTATATGTACTTAGATGCTCATTGAATATCTGGCTAGATGACTTTGTCAATTCTAGACTGAAGAGCTTGTGAAATTTTTACCCTTTGACTTCAAAAGCATCTCTTCAGTGATTAGGTCCAGAGTACATTCTGATGCTTTGTGAGTTGGATACAGAAAATTGTGACTCAAGTGATAAATAAACGATGTTATGTATTACGTGTCAGAAACTAGAAGAAGGTCAAACTTTGGCAAACTAATTTATACTAGATCAAATGGCTATGCCATGTAATTCAATTAATCATTTGGGTTTTGTAACATTTTTATGTTTAATGAGAGTAGGATGTCTATGGGCTATCATCCACTTAGTGGTAGTTTGATATGAACCAGAGATAAGTAATACAACCTTTTCTCCCACTCTCTATAGAATAATAGATGGTTATAGTAGTTTTAATATAATGAAGTGATGGTATACACATACTTAGATGTTACTTGGTTTATGCATTAATTTCTATCATTTGGAAGAAAGCCATATAAGCCTGTGAAGAAAAAGGAAAATTAACTTTAAATGCATGGGTTTATCCAGAAGTGTGTATACCAAGTAGAGAATAGAAAGTTGAACTAGTCAGGAATGAAAAAAAAGTATCTAAAGAACTATTAATACTATCACAAATTATATCAAATTAACAAGCCATTTCACTTTATTAATTTATTAATCATAGTGACACCTTGCTTGAAACCAGTGCCTCGCTAGAATGCTGGAGAGACTCCTTGTGAACATTATACATGCATAATACATTTGTCCTAGTACTCTGTTGTGCAGTTTGGCTTGATAACCATTGCCTGGGTGTTTTAGTGGTGTCAAGTGACGTTACAGGTCAATGCAATAGAATACTTCCCTACACTGAGTGAGTTTGATGCTGTATGCAAAGTGTTCTGATTAATAATACTCCTCCTTTTGCAGTATGTACGTACTTCTAGTCAAAGATTATGAAATGCTTTAAGTAAATGTAAACACTCGTTGCCTTCATTTCAAATGGATTCTATATTCTGTTGTTGTGAATAGGATCTCTTGGGGGGGATTGTACCATCCTTCCACTCAATAACTTAGTTACCTTTATGGGCATACGTTAATTTGGGGTCTTAGGGGCCTGTGAGTGAAGTGTGATACGCTACTAGCATGACTATTTAATGGATCTGAGTTTGAGAAGTTGGGAGTACTCTGCAGCTAGTAACTGTGATGAAGCCAGATACAGAGTACAATGGGTCTAGAGATCCAGTGGCTGAGGCTACACTCTTCCACTCCTTAGCTTGTAACAGAGGTTACTGTCCTTCAGTCTCAGTACATTTGTGCAGTGTAAGCTTTTCAGAGCTGAAAAGCTGGGCTATGTAAACCAGAGCATATTTTGGAAGAAGCAAGAGCAACAGTTAGTTTCCTGTGGTTCTGCTACTGTAGATTATATAGTGGTACACACGATCCGTTTGTTCAGGTGAAAGGAAGGACGCAGTCATGCATTAGCCTGTCTTGGCCTGTGAGTCTAATCTTAGTTCTCTGGGAAAGCATAACTGTTCAGCTATTTTCATGTTGCCTTATCTTTGGCTAAGCTTGACCTGGGCTTGCATAGTAATTTTGGAAAGCATTGGTAATGTAAATAGTTGAAGTAGGATTTTTTTAAAGGATAAAACAGGAGTCTGATTTTTATTATTTTTTTATTATTATTATTTGCTAAACAGTCTCAGAATATGTAAATAAAACCATGTAGTGCATAACTGGAAACTTTTATTTTAGTTGAATGGACATCTGGGATTACTTCTGTTCTGAATTATTCAATTTAGCATCTAGAATGGAAGTACAAGCTACTGATTATGTAAAACTGAAATATAGCCTACAGAAGAAAACAAGAATCTGGGAAACTACTTGACTAGAAAGGGATTTATCAATGCCTAAGTTTGTTTAATATCTTGAGATTCCTTTTTGCAAGTTATTGTATCAAAAGTGCCAAAGGGTTACCAATTTATTGTTGAATTTATGTGCCTCTCCAGCCCTTGTAATTCAAATGCTGTAAACCTGGATGTTGACTTGCATAATATTTGTATGGGAATGTATTTGTTTAGGGAATGGTGCAAAACCAGTGAAGAAATGAAAGATAACTTTTTCTTTCCTTATGTAATTAAGAATATTTAAAAACAAGAAAAGTCTGTACAATGTTATAGTGATAGAACTAAAAACAGTAGTCATCGTAATTTATAACTATTGGGAAAAATATGCACTATGTTTTAGCTATTGTGTTTTCTTGGGTATTCTGCTTTTTCACTGAATGAGTCTTTGGTCCTTGCCAAAAAAGGATGCATCTTCCTTTTGATGGACATAGTTCTGTGCTGTCAAGGTTACAAAAGCGGTCAGTTTTTAGCATGTTTTAAGTAGGCTGCTGCAATGGCACATCTGCCAGTACACAAAACCCACACAGCAACTACTGCTGAGGTGGGGTACTAACATGATACCACAAAGGATGGGAGTTTTGGAGTAGTTCCCAGGAACGATTCAGCTGATTTGCTTGCTTGCTTGCTTTGTAATATCTTACCCTAGCATTGACACGTGTCAAATTCAAAAGGCAATATTTAGATTTATTTTCAGGAAACTTTTTCCCTACTTCAAGAGTTCTTTTATGATTTCTGGCACTGCAGGTGCTCAGGATGACAGTTCTAACGTTTTCAAAATTCAGAGAAGGAGAAACAGTTAGCCCTTCAGTGTGTGGGGAGGTAATAGTGAGCGGGGATTTGCATGCTGAAACTGGTCCAGCTCTGGTGGTTCTGCTCTCTCTATTTGGCAGAAGATTAGTGTAATGGCTGTGCAGCGACGCTATGAGGAAATTACTATGTTATCTGGGCACGGCTGAAGAGAATTCAGTCCAATGACACAAGTATGTTAGCATTGCCAAAACATAAGGAAGAGCAAAAATCCTCCAGATATCTCTCAGGGGACAGTTTGTCCTGGAAGTGCTTGAATGCTGTGTTTGGGCACTTATCCTTTGTGTCTGTTTGTCATTACTGTGTTTGATTCAATGAGAAGATGATTCAAAGTGCAATGTCATCCGCCCCCTTTTTTTCTCAAGTTGAGACATTTTCATCATTTCCAAGTGAAACTTCTGTGATTTCTGACTTCTGTATTTTAACTGTCTTATTCTTCATGTCCTCAAGCAGAAAAGCATGTGGCTTATTATCTCCTCTTTTGTGTGTTGGATCCACTTTATGCTTTAGAAGTGATGTGCTTCCATTTCTACTGATATTCCTGTCAGAACTCATACTAGCTCAACTAGGCACTGAATCTGACCTTTGGAGGTTTTTTAATGAGGTATTAAGAACATCATACACACGCATTTCAAGTCTGTTGAGCATATAATAATGAAATGGAATGATATATTGTATGTTTCTTTCTCTGGATAATTTCTGATTCTTCTGTAATGTCAGGCCGCCTTCTGCATAGATTTGGGTTCATAAGCAGCATGTTCCTGTGCTCTGAAGTAGCCAAAATATCAAAATGTAGTCGTTTTTCCCACAATAGAATTGTCTTGGTTTAAAGATTTTACCTGGAGAGCAGAATCCCTTAGCTGGATGTGAAAGGCCACCAGTTAGACTTTGTGCATCAGTAACATGTAAAAAATGAAAGACGGGGTGTGGGGGGGAAAGTATTATTAAATTACTGATTACTTAAGTCACAAAAGAAAACACTTGGCTTTGCAGATGTATTTCCAACATACTTGAAGGAGGACTGAAGTATTTGATGCTACAGTTCTGATAGACTTTTGATATTGCTACTTACTGACCCTCATTTTTATGCTGATAATATAAATTTGTCTAGAGCAGAGTCTTGACTAAACACTAACTCCAGTAATCAGGAGCGTGACTGAGTTCCTATAAGAAAGCAGCAGACAGGGAAGCTATACTAGTTATATGCGTTGTATATTCCATGCGATGAATGTGCATCTGAAAATTTTCATGTTCATGTTGAGGAGCACTGTTTGGCTTTTCCAGAGGGATTTCTTGGATTTATTCTCCCTTGCATCTATACACAGAGATGTGCAGAATATTCTTCATATGAATTATGTTATATTTGTGATAGCGCATGTAGATATTGCACGTGATGCCATACCTACTTCTGAAGATTGTCTCACTGGTCTCCTTATTATAGATTATAATTACCTGAGATGAAATAATCTTCTTTTGTTTGTTTTGATCCTGCCACTTGTTGGTTTGCTTTGCCCTCAAGATCTTACTTGAGAAGAGTTAGTGCATAGTCATTGCAGGCTTATGTTCTCTGTTCTACTTGGATATTAGCTAAATCTGTGTTAGGCTCTTCAGTTCGCTTTTCAGCCTAAATGATTCTAACGTATCAGTCATCAGTTTAATAGTAAATTCAAGTATTTAACAGCATTTTGAAACGTAAAGTATATGCTGTGGTGCTAGTTCACAGAAGTAACAAGATGCCTTCATTTGATAGTATAGCATACTTTTTTGATTGATTATGATTTAAAGTGAATTTGGACTGAAATTGTAAAAGGGATTCCTTGATGAGTCACTTGCATATCTCTGTCTGAAAACAATTTGCCATAACAGTCGGACAAATCCGAGACGTGAAAGCATGTGTTTTTTTTCCACTTTACCAGCGTAGGAGCTAGGAGGGCCAGTTCTAGGGAAGTTGTGGAGTATAGGAAAGGTCTGAGTGAGGAAAAATAATCTTGGGTTCTTTAGTGACTGTCTAAACCCAGTGGTCCTACTGAGAGATTAGGGCAAGATCTAGGTGTCTGTAGTATACTAAGGACAAGATCTGAGGTGTAAAATGTACCTCACCTTTTATCTTTCCATGACAAGAGAAACTAGTCTCTGAACATCTGTGTGGTTGAAATTCTAGAACAGATATGTTTAAGCACTCAGGAAGCCCAGAAAGTCCTGCACCTAAGATCTTGTATACTCATTACGTTTCCACAGGAGTTTAAAATGCAGTCATTGTCTCAAAAATGTGCCAAGAATGTGCTCTGTTTATCAGTGGGAGAAAGACAGCAGCAGTCCTTTTGGAGTAAGTATACTATTAGAGCCAAGTACTACTAAGGGACTAAGACACAGCCAGCATCACAAACTTTTCTGACTTTTAATTTTAAAATACAGCACAACCTAGTAGTTTTTGAGTTGCAGCTCTGGATATACTGATCACTGCCTTAACTTCCAGTGTAACAGAATGACAAGATAGTTATGTCTAGTTTCCCTTGAGTATGAATGAGTTAAAAAAATGGATACATATGCAATATTTTAATAAAAGTGGCTTTGATAAAGTTTTTTCCTTCTCTTTTAATTTCCAACCAAGTATTTCCAGTGTAAGGTTTTTCATTTATGCGTGGTCTTAACTATCTCAGTTGGTTGCTTCCCTGTTTTGTTTCAGTTTTTACTTAACATTAGTTGGATGGAGTGAGGTTTTAATCAAGAGAGAAAGGACCTGAGTACCTTAGGCTATTTCTCACATTTTTCATTGTCCCTTTCAAAAAAACCAAAACCAAACACATTTCTTAAATAGAACAAAAAGCATCTTTATTCTGTAGTGGTAAAAGGAAAATTCCTTTCTGTTTCAGTGGGATAAGAGACCTTTATCATATCTTTTAAAATGGTTTAAAGTGGAGAATTTTTTGTCATCTGTCAGCTTGAAAGGTCATGGTTTAGACGGTCATTCCTAAGCCCCTTGGATAATGTTTACAGTGCTCTCAAATGACTTAAAATGGACTAAATTGTTTTCAGCCGGCAGTAGTAAAGGTCATGGAGGAAATCTGTTTAGTCAGCCTTGCTTGCTTCCTAAGTACACATAGTAAAAATGTGCCATAAACTGCAGCAAGAAAGAAGTTTTAACTTTAAAAGACACTGGAGGCTAAGGGAATGGAATGTACCTCTTGTGGATATAAATTGCTTGGCAGAGAATTTGCTAAGCAGGGGTTGTTATGGCAAACTTCTGTCCAATCGCTGCTAGCTCCTACATCTTCCTTCTGTTGTTCCCTTTCACATTACAGTTCATTACTTGGAGAATTTGTGGATTTAGGAGCATATTCTAATCTCAGTGTGGGTGCTTGTAACTCCTAGACACTCTTAATGAGAGGCAGGCATGCTCTTAAGGAGTTGGAGGTGGAGCAGAAAATAAAGGCTATACCTCAGTGTTGAATTTCCTGAAACTCCTTTTCAACCCTCCTCACTCGCAAACAGAATCTGGTGCTGTTAGTCTCTGTGTGGTACCTCGCTGTGAATGTTGGTGTGTTGATTACAGCAACAGTTCTTGCTGAGTAAGGCATCACCGAATATAAAGATCAAATCATTTTACCATTAGAGGAAAACAAATTACTGTCTCCAGTTTGGCGTGATACCACGTAGCAAGGAGTAAGTTTAAAATTTCCAGCTACAAACTAATGCTATTGAGCAGATTCCAGGCAGCTTCTGCTGCATTTGCCAAGTCTTTGAAAATGGGATTCTTAAATGGTGTTTATGACCTGTTTGTTAGCCAGTACCTGGTGATGGTGGTGTGTATTTTAAGGCATCTCACACAGTTGAAACTTATTCTTTACATATGCATTTAAATAAACAGAAAGTGCTTCTAACAATTCAAATGGATTCCCATCATAATCTTGTTTTGATTTAGGCAATCATAGGGACAGATTCTTTAGATGGGAGTTCTTTCAGTGTAGGATCAGTGAAAGAAAGGGGACAGTGGCAGTTTGCCACATTAATGACTCATCTGATGTACAAAAAAGTCTGCTGAGCTTTTGTTAGGTGGCTTTTTTTTTTCCTCCCCTTCCCTCCATAGCCTACTGTCTGTATTACAGAAAGGGAATAAGTAATACTGAATTTGAAATTAAACGAAATGAAGGCATTTGCCTCATGCCTTCCAAGGACTACAGGATGGTGCAAAAATGCTCGGAAATAAATCACCTGTTCTTCACAGTTGAGGAAGAGAAAATCTTTAATGGGTTATTGTTTTTTGGGTTTTTTTTCCCCATTCTTTGTAATGTTACTACTTTTTAAATAGGTTTAAATAGTTTTTTTAAATAAAAAAAAAGTTTTAAAATAGTTTTTCAAATAAAAACTCATACACTGTGCAAATTATTTTGTGTCATAAACTAAATACAGCTAGATATGTTTCGTGTAACTTGTTTGTCTTGGTATGTAAAGGAAAACTGAAAAGATTACCTTGCCCAGTATAGTCAGCATTTATTGATTTATATTGCATTTAAACAGGACTTTATCAGAGTTAGTCTTCTTTGAATCAGTTGAAACCTTGATATAGATCAGGAGAATTAACTGTTTGGTTGTATATGCAAAATTTCACCTATGAACCTGCATTTAAAAATCTATGAATTGTAAGCATAAGAGAGGAAAAAAAAAAAAAAAGAGGGAAGAAGTCCCAGCATTACTTCAAGACCAATAGCATGCAAGTGACAGTTTGGCTTTTTAGGTAAGCTGGAACTATTCTGAGACTATCTATTTTTCTGCTTTTAATACCTACTACAAGGAATTTCATTGGTCCAAATGTTGATATCCCCACGTGCCTCATTCCAGACTTTGGGCTGGATATTGCTGTATCAATCCTAGATCAAATTCAAATGAGATGTGTGGTATCTGTATTTCTTCACATGCACACGCCCCCCTCCATCATCACGTATACCTTGCAAAACTGTGTTTTGTTGTTGCATAGTGCAGTCGCATAAAGAAATGCAGATTTATGATGAAGAGAAAGAAAGAATTTGCATGGATTGAAAGATTAATTGGTCTGTTCACTACTGAAAGATATTGGTGGATTTTTCTTAGTCTAATTCTTCTGTAATCTAGATGACCAGCACTTGCTAATTTTTTATGGAAAAAAATTGTGTGCTTGGCTGTAATTGTCATTGACTTTCCTTTTGAAAAGGGTAACATCTTTAGCCAGACACGGACCCAGACACATTGAAGGCAACTCTTCTGGGTCTCTGGAGGCTGCCAGTGATGACTCTAAGAAACCACTCCCTTGCTTCTGTGCTCTCAGCAGGTACAAGGTACGCCAGTATCTGACTGTAGTAAGCACCAAGAACATTATGCCAAGGCAAGGGTCTGCTCAGGACGTTCCACAGAAATCCCTGACATTGGGTCTGCAGCATCTTTGTATATGCACAAGTGGGGGCATCCAGCCATATCCAGAACTGAGTGATATTTTTTTAAGTTATTTTTTCCCAGCATGAGGCCTGATAGATGTACTTACTGTTTTCACTGATGAATGGTCATAAAAACACATTATGTCTAAGGATATTAGAGAAAACTTTGTTCTCTTCAGTGCAAAGCTGTGTTCCTTCAAAGAGTAATTCAGTCCCCAGCATTCTTGCTGGGATTCTGTATGCTGAAGTCTTTATGTGCTGATCAGGATTCTGAGGAACCGAGGTCTTCCAATTAATGTGATTTCTTCTGATGCTGAGCCAAGACATTCCTTTTTTTTTTTTTTTTCCTTATTTTTTTGGAGTGTATCTCCTAGCACAAAAATTATGGTCCTATAGGAGGACATTTATTTTCTCAAATAAGTCCTTTGTCCACTGTCAGAAACCTGGGTGCCATAGGTCTTAATGGCCCTCACCAGCCAGATCGGAGTTTTTCAGCTAACTTTCCATGCTTAAGACACTGATGATAGTTAAACAGTTTGTACAGACGTGCTGATGTAAAAACTTTCTTGTAACAGAAAAAGCCTTCAAAGTTTCTTCTATAAATTTATTTTTGTATTGGCTTTTAAATATAGTCAATGTATTTGAAGGTGTAGCCAGATTCCTATTTTATTTTAGGATGGATTATAATTCTAATGTTTTGGGTCAGGTTTCTAATAGCATTTGGCTGTGAATTTTTCTCATTATGTATGTCAGTCCAACCTTCCCAGAAATGTATTCTCCAGTTACAACAAATGTGTACCAATTTGTTTTTTAATAACTGGTGTATATGAACAGTATTTTTCTTCTGTAGTTTCTGGAAACCTCAAAGTAGTAAGACTTTTGGACTGAAGTCCGAGGAACCTTTTTTCACATTGTAACAAAAGCGTTCCATTCCAGAAAAACAAATGCATGATATACAATTAAATGTTAGCTAAAGTTTTCTTTGAATCTTGAACATAATTAGTATTTTAAAGCTCTTCTGTAGATGTTGATATCCAGATTCCTGTAATATCATATGCTGTCTCCCATTCCTTTAACATAATGACAGCTAAGATGCTCTTAGATGCATTTGAATAATAAGGATCATTCAGCTGAAATTAAACTTTGAAGAAGTAGTTACCAAAAAAGTAAGTCCTAGTGAAGTCCATCCAAAATAAAGATGCAGGATCAATATTTCTTTTATTGTGATAAATTCATTGATGAGTTTGTATCAAATATTAATGTAAAAATTTTGGTGAGCTTAAGGGTTGCTGATTATTACAAGTAAGTTACAACCTATTTTGTAGAGAAAGCCAGGCAAGGAAAGGGGAAAAAATGGTTTGGGGAATTTGAATAAGGAAGGAGTTTTTTCAAAGTGCAGGGTCAGATCAGCATCACTCTGTTCTGTAAGTCTAGTGGTTACACTTGTAAGCCATGACACTGTTTTACCAATAAAAAATACACCGAATAAATGTTTCTGGCTATGGCTTCAAAGCAGTAAATATACAATTTTCTGTAGCATATTCTTCTAGATAGTGCTTTGTTGCAGACCCAGCGAAGTTCCATACCCAGGCAGGCTTATCTTCCATACTTTTGAAGCAAGAATAAAAGACCCCCCAAAGTCCCCGGTGCACTGTGATTTGTTATGCACATCTAATACCCTAACGTAGCAGATCAGTGTATGGCAGATGACTTCATCTGCAAAATAAACCTGAGTGTATTGTACGATTGGTTTCTTTGGGTTTTCTTTAAATAGTAAAGATCAACATCATGTGACCTAGTCTGGTATTCTTACTGGTAACTTAGCCAGCCTGTTTTTGTCATCACCTGTTAAGTGACCCAGGTAATCTTAAGTTGTTGTAAGGTTTTTATCAAGAGTAGGCATCATCTAATTTGAGGAAACCAAGTTAAAAGATTGTCTTGCTTTCTCAGATTACATTAGAAATTGTTCTGCAATCTTTGAAGTGATGGAGCCTGAGCAACAAAGAGTGCGGTTACTTAATGATCTTTTTCCACAAAGATAGGGTAGCAGAATGGAAGAGCTAAACCCTGTGCTTAAAATGTGCAAAGTGCTTGCACAATATACAATTACATAAAATACTATGTTCCATCACGGTAATTCGGTTATTTCCCAACTAAGTGGTTAATTGAGGGAACATAAATGATATAGCATTACAAAAATACTGTCTGGGTTTCATCTTGTGCTTTTGAACTATATGGAGCTTTTATGCAGAATCAAATGGACGCTGAGTAAGGACCTATAATAAAAATTCTGTGGAAATACCATGTTTTTAACTTACTGTGTTTTCAGTATTAAAGAAATGCTGATTTGAATGTATAAACTGTGTGAATGTGTACTGATATGGTTTTTATTACATCCTGTTGTAGACAAATGTGTGTACAGTAGAGTTAAGAGGAAAATGAAAAATCTTGCTTTGAGTACCCATAGACTATGTGTAAAAAGTAATGGTGAAATAGAGAACTAACTTGGTCACTTACATTTGTATAAACAGCAAACTAAGAGTAGAAAGAAATGAGACATAAAGGCTAAATAAGCCCTAAAATCTGCAAAGTCCCAAAGTTAATTATTTTTTTTTAATTATTATTATTTAATACCATTGAAGTTACTCTGTTAAAAGGTTGAATTCCTCCTAAGTGCTCTAATCTAGAAATGAAGTAAGAAAGTTTGAATGCATTTAACTTAAGACAAGTTTAGGCAGAACATCTGCCATGAATAAAAAATTCTGTGTTTTGATAATAAGTGTTATGAATCATTTAGCATATTATAATATGAAGGAAAATTAATCTTCCTTTAAATACCTATTCTCCTCTTCTAATCTTGATTTTTTTTATTTTCTTATTGATACTGTATTGAGTTCTTAAAGATTTAATCATTATTTTTCCCTGAGCACATAGCTTTCATATTTGTTCTGAATCTCTTCATGGCTCTAAATGTGTTATTTTCAAAAGAAATAATTCATAGCCATCACTTCCACATTTGTGAATAACTCAAGCAGGCGTGTGTCGACACGAAAGGGAAACTTTAGAAGAAAACATACTTTTGAAAAAACCTTTTCTGGTGATTTTTATGGGAAGTAGTACATTTACTGTAGACTTAAAATCGTAACACTCCCAAATGAGAAAGCTAATGAGCAAATCCTTTCAGAAAGTCCCTGTCTGCTGCAGAAGGTCAGAGCTATTCCCTGTTTAAAACAAATTAAAAAAAATCATGAAGTCCACTGAAGTCTATTGCTCTATAAATGTCAAGTGATACTCCTAATTTCACGTAATTGTGGGAAATGCTCCTCTTATTTGCATAAGACAGAGTATGTTTTTTTTAATCGGATATTTAGGCACTACTGTAGAACTGTAGAACTTCAACACTCTGTATTTGAAAATATACATTTAAATGTGTATGAGGTTACTTTAATGCACTTCAAACCTCATTTTTAAGTCATGTGACATGTCTAGAGAAAACAATATATTTGCGTACCTCAATGCATTTAGGGCATTTGAAGGTAAATGTGTGTTCTTTTAAATGTTGATGTAGACATTTTAGTTGAAATACTGCTTTGTACTTTACAAAACTTAGAAACTGATGAAAGAAAAAAATTCTGCCCTTAAGTAATTACTAAAACCAAAAAATGTAGAATTTGGTTGCTTCTCCCCATACACCCTGTATAGCTCTTCTGTGACACAGGACTGATTGGTGTAGTTTTTGATTTGCGGTGGGTTTTTTTTTTTTGCTTTTTGCTTTTGCTTTTTGGCATGCATTTTTTTTTTTGTTTATTTGGGGTGATTCAGTGTGATTTGAGTCAATTGTCATCTACACATCAGGCTAAGCTGAGTGAAGCACTTCTTTCCACCTCTGTCTCTCATTTTCCTGCTTCTGTAAAAGTTTATCATCATGGCTGGGAAACAGCCAAGTTAAAAGCACGGGAAGACTTTGCTCTTCTGTCATGTTTTCATCCCTAGATACTTATTATGTCAGTCAGATATGTATCATTTTGCTGTATGTCACATATGGCAGACTGAAGGACAACAAAAACTGACTTGTTCAAGTCTATGTAGAAAGGTAGCTCCCCATAGTCTGTATGACTGTAGTTTTTGAGTGTTAACTCTTTACTGATTTGACAGTGTTCAGAAACAGTAAAACTTGTGTACATGTGTATTCCATTAAATCATTGTTCTGTGGTAGTAGCTGAGTTCCTCGAAGTAGCCAATAGGTCATGCAAGGCTTGTTGCTAGTGATCAGAACTGTCAACAGTAACAACATCAGTCAGTTTTTATGGCTAGAGAGCATATTAGATAATTACACATATCACAGAAAGCACAAATTAATTTGAAACAGAAGTAAAAATAGAGGAAGGTGGTATATTAGAGCCATTATTATTTTTTAAAAAATTCCTTTGGCTTTGGTATAAAATATAAAACACTCTACTGTTGAATTTCTTTGCCACATACATAACTGAACGCAAGCAGGAGGATTAGAAAATGTCTGGGTTTTTTTCCAGAAAAAAATAATTAGAACCTGTTTCTACCATCTAAATCAGCTTTACTAGTAATTGTAGTTTTCTTTTATTTACATATCTTTTCAATTTATGTTTACTTGCATATGTATTGAGAATTTTCACACTCTGTGTGTGCACACGTGTGTGAGCGAAGTTCAGAGAAAGCTGTGTGTTTCCCTGTTGCTATGTGTTGGAAGTGTGAAGCTGGCAAGGCAGTCGTTCCCACCAGCCTGTGGAACTGCGGCCCCCTGGAAAGTGGAGGAGCCATGAGCTATGTGCCTTGTGGCTTGGCTTTTAGTACTTTATGAAAACAGTGATGTGCAGCTGAAATGTGCATGTAACCTTTGCTGTTTCTCTTACTGTGGTTAAACTTCCTTCAGGCAGCGGTCTTACATCTGCATCTGTGTCAACCTTTTTGTGGTACCATAAGCTTGTTTAACACCACCTGAAATTAATCTTCCCCCCCCCCCCAAAAAAAAAACCCCAAACAAACAACAAACCAAGTGAACAACCCCCCAAACAAGTATTTTAATGAAGAAAGAAATATTAATACATTTGATTTGTTGATGGTTGAAGTGATCTGCATGTAGAGATGCAAAGCCTCCTTTACAAAGCAGCCTCGTTGCTTTGGCCTTTTATATTGAAACTATTAAACGATGAGGTAGAATGCAAGCTCTGCTAGCAAATTGAAAAGATAGATATCGACTAGGTGTTGTGTCACTAGAACCAGACGTTCAGGCTCCCTGAAGTTTTAATTTTTGATTTTAATCTAAGAGGGAACCTAGAGCCTTAGGACTTCAATTAATTATGAATTTAATATTATTTGTTTTCAATAGACCTACAAAAATTCTGTGCTTTACAGATGAGACTGCATGCAGACTTAATGACAAAAGATGTATTGACTCACTGAAATTTAATTAAATATATATTTTGAACATGACACAGCCATATAGCAGAACTAATTTTGGTCTCTTCAGTCCTGAATTTCCCCTTGTTTTGTACAAATGTATTTATTTGTACAAAATATTGTACAAAAAAGTTACTATTGGAGGCTCAAATGGTCTTTGCAACACTTTACATTAAAACTTTATTTCTTTGGGTGCTGTGGTGCAACTGATCAGTTAATTGCTCAATAGAAATTAAAGAAGTCATGAAATGCAGAATTCAGTTAAAGGAGATGGTTGCTTAATATGTTGATAATTCTTTATACAGGTGTCCAAAATTGCTATTATATGTAGCTAACAGTATTGTTTTATCTTGTGTGTGTGTTTGCTGTTGACTATAATAAAATGGAAGGGGGGGCAGGGGGTGGAGTATAGTCCTGAATGTTGCTTAAGACCCCTGTAGTTAGTTAGAGGTAGTACTGAGAAGGGGTGACTTTTGGACTTGGAAGTGACTGATCAGAAATGCATAGACTGAAGAAACAGAAATTCACAAATTCACAAAAAAAAAAAAAATTAACAAAAAAATCAATAAGGATAAATCACAGATTCTGTATGTAAGATACTTACTTTGAGTTACCACATAAAATAGCTTAGTATGATGAGTGCCATAAATGTTTCTTTGAAAATAAAACCACCTGGAAGAAAGTTAAAATACATAGTTTCTGAGCACCAATCAAAAAGGGAAGTGTTAAATTCACCTAATAAGTGTTCTGATATAATGGCTCTGGTTCAAAGGTTGAGTATTTAAGGTATCCCTCAAAAAACATGGGAACTGTTGGGTTTCCTCCTTCATAATCTCCCAGGACAGTATTACCAAATCTTTTTGGTATTAGGTGTTCTAACAAATATTCCCCAACCTTTTGGTGGTGGTCCGTTTGAAAATGCTTGGTCACTGAAGCAGAAACAATACATCTTATGCTAACAATTAAACCACCTTGTACATCAGGTGGAACAACTGGGTTCCCATTCCTCCTCTAGAAATCATGTAGTTATAGGAACTGCCATAGAACCAGGTTAGATCTCCTCAGTCCAGTCCCGTTACAGGCAGCACTGCCTGCAATGACTGGGAGCCTTTGACCAGTAGAGAGATGAATTCAAATGAAAATGAGCAAGTTCCCTGTGTGTCTTGCTGAGCCTTTTGTGTTCAGTGGGATGTATGAATAGTAGTGTACATATAATTATAAAGTATGTGTACTTTATAACTCTATATTTTGACTATCTACTGACATAAAATTAATTTTAATAGCATAAAAAATTATTTATTAAGTGGTTCTTATGTAAAAATCTGTAGTAGAAAGTTTATTAGAAACCACTGCTAATTTAAATGTTAATTATTTTAATTTTAAATGACTAATTTTTCATCTTACATTTTAATTACATCATTCTTTTTAGTTTCTCTCTTTCTTGTGTTGTTTTTGCAGTTTCTATTGCACAAGAATATCAAAATAGGTTGCATGGGTTTCTTCACCTAAAAATTAATCTATTCTCAAATACAGGAAAAAAAGCAGAGGAATAGCATAAAGAAAAGCACTAGCAGAGCATTTGGTCATGCCACCATCAGTTTCTGTGAACATACTGTGAACATGTATGTATTTCAGTGAAAGAAATTTTCTCATTCTGTGTCCGTTTGAACTACATTTTTCAGTTTTCTGGATTGAACTCTAAAGAGGCAAAATAATCTAAAATGGACTTTTTTTTTTTTTTTCTTAAAGCAATGAAAATTATTTGAGCTTATCTTTGTAAAAGCCAGTCTTATTGTTGTAGAAGTTAAGGAATAGAGAGTTTATTTCCTTCAATTTTAGTGGGAAATAAAATGGATTCACATTCCAGGATCAGTTGGGTGCTTTAGAAGATCTCACTGGGTGGGCTGTTACTTCCCCCTGGTTTTTAATCTCTATCTCTTTCTCCAGAAGTCTACCTTCCCCTGAGCAGTGTGTCTGACCTTTCTGCTCTGCCTGTCATAACTAATTACAATATCATCCATCTGCAGTGTGCAAATAATAAATTCCTAGAGCTAATAAAACTCTGGAAAATCTGGGACAAAACCTATTGTTTTGTTTGACAGGTACAGCTGATGATCCTTTTATAACTGTGCAGAAGGAAATGTCTTTATACCTTTCCTTTTCAGAGACACATGTAGAACAGTTTTTCTGTTCTCTCATGTGCACTGATTGTTCCAGGATCTTGTGTGGTCCACCAGAAGTTGCTTTACTTGTACAACTGTGGCTCTTCATTCAGGTTTGGAGGGACAGTGTTACAGTAAACTCTGGAAACTGGAATTAAGAGGTTTTTTTTTTTTCTGTAACCTTTCATGTCCAGCTTTAGTTAAGCTGTAGTGAATCTTGTATTAAATTTATTCTGGGTCATGGAAGTGTCCAACAAACTGATAATGGAGAGGTTTTATATATATATATATATAAAAACTTTGGAAAGAAAGGATCTGTAGCTCATGTTGACATATCCAAGCTAGGGTTAAACAAGAACTAAAGAACAACTACAATAAAACTATGATAATGGATTAATGCTTTCATTCCACAAGAAATGGCCTTCATGACTGTGTTGTTTTGATAAGCAAAAATGTTGATAGGTGCTGCTGTTTTATTTGAAGGAGATTTTCATAAAATACTGTGATGTGTATCACTATGGTGGTAACAGTTGTTTAGAAGTTGTTTCTGTAATTGCACACCTATACTACAAGCTTTTTATTCTGACTTAGCATTCCTAATAGTTGCTTAATTAGCAGTGAGAATACTTGCAAAGATGACAACAATCTCATTTGGAATGTATCATTGTTAATTAACAAAGTCTTAAAGTTGGTCATAGCTGAATAAATAACTGAACAAGTTCTGAATTGTGTTAGGTAACTTTTGGATAGCTTCCTTTTAACTTGTAAACTGTCAGTGAAAACATATTAACAATTGTAACACATTAAACAGCCTTTGCTTCTGCCTTTCTAGGTGATAGTTTGTTACTCCTGTCACTAGTTAACAATAGCTTTTTTTGATAGTGCTGACTGGTTACAGGCTGGTATGCTTGCATTCCTTCCTGGGATGAACATAACTCCTACTGTCAGGATTCTGGTACAGGTACAAAATACAATTTTTCTTTTCAAGAACATTTGCAGTAATTTAAGACTCCATTGAACGTTCTTGCCAATAAGCTAAGTGTTAGAAAGTCAGTAAAGCATATGTAATACTGTGAACACACTTGAAGTCCGGAAAAACCAAATTGCGTGATACAGTATGCATGATTAATATAACTTCAAGGAAGGAATTCAGTCTGTCAAACTTTGCTGCCAATTGCATTGATGACAACCTGGTGTCTTTTTGCAGAACAGTTTCCCTTATATAACACTGCAGGCACTTGCTGTCTGTGAAGTAGAAAAACTTAATAACAGAACAGCTTTTAAACAAACCAAACCAAACCCTGAAGGTTTGTTTTTCTTTGCTAATAGTTTGACTAATGTTTTGGGTTTTTTTAATTAGTGGTTGTTTTTTTTTAAACTAAAATAAATCTGTTAGATTTATCATTCAAGCTTGAAACCTCATTTCTTCACTGAAGGATTCCTGACATCCTTTACCTGAAGAAAACAATCTTCAAAAACTCAGCAGTAGTCTTCTGCTTGTGTATCACTTTGTCCTAGTATTAGGTGTTCTTCAGAAGTGAAGACTGAGACAAAAGATTTTTTTTTTATGTATCAGAGCACAGACTGTATTTCAGAACAGTAAACGTTGTTGTCATGCCACTCAAGCACAGTTTGTTGGTAGATATTTCTGTACATTAGTTATAAAACTATTACTAACTGGTGACTCCCTGACTAACATATACTATTTCTAGTAGAGTTGCTACTGATGTGACCAACTTGAAATTCTGGATAGGGTCTCAGCGGGAACAGATTTCTACTTTTGGAGTCATCCTATTGATCATTCTTTTGAAAAGTATGTATTTAAACTACATAAAGATGAGCACTTGAAATGCTGTTTTGAGTCGATCAAAAAGGAGGGTATGTTTCTCCAGCAGTGCTCAGTTCATTGAAATACTCGCTATGCATCAGGTAAAAGACAAAATTTTGCTTTATTTAATGTGTGGAATCTAGTAACTGCATGGGTTTTGACAGTAAAAAGCTTCTGTGTCTTCAACAGAAATACAAGCACGGATTCCTGGTGTAATTTTGAATTCAGAATAGGTTGTGGAAAGTTACAAATGCTGTCAGTATGCATGACAAGGAGAAAATAATTATTGTAGGCTGTGAATAACATCCTTAAGTAGAGTGGGTAGATGAAGCAACAAATTAAGGGCATAACCCTGTGCTATGATGAATGATGTTCTATATAGTAGGTAGAAACTTTCATTGCTAATAATCATAGTAAGTAGAAGGAAATACAACATAGAGGCAGGTTCTCAGGGAATAAGAAGTGTTTGGGTCTAATAATATGTTTTGGTTTGCAGAAGACTATTGAGAGAAGTGACTAATTCGTTAGCAGCATGACTATAAAAAGAATCAGTTTTTTTTGTTCTGGCCAAACCGGAGTGTGTGTAATAAGAACACTTTAATGGGGATCCAGGCCTGTAGCTGGTGGACTGAATTGTTTAAGCCCCTGCCCTGATATGAAACAGTGAATTACAATGGTCATGGTAGCTCAAAACAAAATTTGTCAAGGCTGGTATTTGGACAGAGGATATCTGCAATATGATCCTAAATTTTGAAATTTTCCCTAAAGATGAGAAAAGACCAATGGCATCCAGATATCTTGAGCTGGAAATGTACATAAAAAGAAAACAAGTAGTTTAGTAAATATTAATTAGATCACAAAGGGCAAAAGTGGAGTTCGCAAAAACTCTTTACAGGAGGAAATAAGGTGCTTAAGGTAAACTTGTGTCTATACAAGAGATGGTGGGAGGTTTAATTTTAAATTTGTAAAACATATTCTTGCTCATAAAACCCTAATCTTACAAAAATAAGAGTACAGCTGGTATGCTACCTGTATTGCTTGATGCAGTAGCTTCTAGAACATGTAGATGTATAGCTTCATACATCTTAGTTGGTGATTGAGTTTTTTGTTTGTGGTAGTCCTTGAATTTGTTGGACACTTCTGAAGTGTTAATAAGCAAAACTAAGTACCTAAAGGGCATGAAATATTTTGTAGAATCATCTCTTGGAATGTGTATCTGTTTAACATCATCTTGTGGGTTTGGTAAACTAATGCCTTAGAATATTCTACATATTTGAATGTGATATACTGTTCAGCTGCTACTGAGACTAGAGTGCTAGGTACAATCTAAATGGTCATTTCAATTTTGTTAAATTTAAATCTCAGATTCAGTCCTGTTCTTTGCTGAACTGGCAACCTTCCTGTTTGAAATAGTGGCTTGAGAGATTGGTCTGGTAGTCCTGCTGCGACCGATATGGCACCCTTCTACTATGGGACACCATAATCAGTTAAGGTATGTGTCAGAACATCATTCCTTGAGAAACTGTCATGCTCTACCATTGGCTTATGGGCTGAGTTATTTTCATTTTTATTTGTCAGTGCTTAGAGATCAAGGAAAATCCTTTGCTTGTCACTGTGACAGCAGCTTAAAGCCCTACCTTATCGGAAAGTCCAGGAATCTTGAGTAGATGTGGAGGAAAAGTAATAAGGAAAAGATAAATAATGATCAAATGGAATGGACAGTGTTATACGTCTTAGTAGGAGGGGACTACATCTACATGATATGTAGCATCAAATACTGGGAAGAAAGCAGGAGGATGGAGAGGTGCAGCAGGGCAGGGGGAGTGGGGAATGTATGCCAGCAGAGTGAAACAATTGAACAGATTGTAGGGCAGAAAAGGCTGTTCATCTTCTCAGTACAGGGGAAAAATGTCATGGTAAACATTCTAAAAAACAGTATTAGAAAACCAAACAAACAAAAACCAAACCCAAATGTCACAGTGATGCCAAAACGGCACAGAGTAACTGCTCAGAGATGAATTTTATCTTTAAGCAGCAAAGGTATTTATTTTGTGCAAAGTTGGGGAGCTAGCCGATTCTCACCGGACAAACTAGCTCCCAAGTTTTCAGTGAGAAGTTGGGTAATTGATACAGTTTTCCTGAGAGGTTACAGCATCTTTACATACATATTCATTTGATTTCAACACCTAATCATTCTGTTCATAATAGGTGGGATCTAGGTGGAGTAAACCTTTCAGCTTTCTTTGTTCAACAATTTCCTGACTCATGGTCCCCTCATCTCCTTCAGGTGCCCACCTTATCTTTCCTAATTATTCAGAGTACATTCCTTTAACATCATTAGTGGAATCTTTTCTAATTATTCAGAGTACATCCCTTTCACAAACAGAGCATCACCCAGAGCATTGTACCAAACTCATCCTGACTAATCTTTTTAAGACCTTGCTCTGTTTCAACATCTTTGATATTCTATCATTTTTGCTTCTGAGCTGGTAATGTTTTGTGTCAATATTTGTTAACTGATCAATTTTTGTTGGAATTCTGGCTACCTTGCAGATATTCCAAGGTGTGTTATGTTCCTTAGGCAAAGAACAATTTTCTCCCAGATTTAATAATCACTTCTGTGTTACCCCTCGCTTTCCAGGAGGAGTTCAATATCGGCAGTTATGTTCCTGTTGTTTGTATTTAGCTTTATATCCATAAATGATCAAACGCGATGAAAGAAATCCCAAAACACCAGTAGAA
This sequence comes from Microhierax caerulescens, assembly GCA_035590215.1. Classification (NCBI taxonomy): domain Eukaryota; kingdom Metazoa; phylum Chordata; class Aves; order Falconiformes; family Falconidae; genus Microhierax; species Microhierax caerulescens. The sequence goes on from JAVJGJ010000034.1 coordinate 19,413,996, forward strand.
GTTGGTCTCTAATGCTAATTGCTTTGTATTGCTCAAGTAATTTAAAGAAGCAACCATAAGCAGAAGAGTGCATTTTACATACCAATACTTTTAACAGGCTAATGGCACTTGTAAAAATAGCAACAGCAGTCCATTCAGAACTGCTAAAATTATCACATGCCTGTTAAATCTTAATTGTGGAGCACAAGGGGACTAAAATAACAAAGTAAAGGTCTGTCCTTGCTCCTGCCCTTCTGTGTGTGTGAACTATAATAGTTTTAACAAAAATTATCATGTCTCTAGCAATGCATCTTATAGCAGCCGCTATTTCTCATTCTCTACTAATATTACTTATTCTGTAATGTGTGGCATAATTTTCTGAAACTTGAGTACTTGCACAGCTTTTGTGTTTGTGATAGTTTGGGATATCCATATTGACTTTTGGCTTTTTGTGGTCCAAGTTTCTCTAAGTTACATATTGTAATATTTTTTTCTGCAGCTGCGTGATAGAAATTTTGTCAGCCAGCAGCACAGCTTTCTGCAGGTGCAATTCATAGGATGAGGCAAATAGTGAAAGCTAACAAAGCTGTAATTTTATGTTAGGTGTCCTAGAGCACTACATGTGTGCAAACTGCTGCTATTGTTCTGAACCACAAGATTGGTAATGTCTTGAGAAAAATGTTTCACTGTATTTACCACACTAGTAATTTTCATAAACTTTTGATATATTAGAATGCCTGTTAGATTTTTACTGATATTTTCAGAAGAAATCAAACAGTAAAAGCGGTAAGTTCAACTACCTGGGCTGTTCTGTCAGACATAATTGCAAATAGTCTGGCTATGACTGTCTATCAACTGAAATCTAGTTGTGTCCTTGTTTCTGGATGCTTTCATATTCAGTGATAACACTTTGAAATAAGTTCTTTCAAAGAAACTTGGTATTTCTTGAAGAGATGAAAAGGAATACTATTTTTTTTTATTTGTATCCTTTCTTCAATATCTTAGTGAAGTAATCGTTGGTATTTATAAAAGTAACTTAACTTCTAGTTACATGGGAAAAACAATACATTTTCATATATGTAGTTTTTAGACCTCATGCAAAATTTCTTGAAGATAAATAAACTAATTGCATAGTTTTTATTACTTGATTGAGACCACTGTCAAAACTGTGGGGGAAATAGTAGTGTGATTGCAGTAGAGCATCACAGAGTAAACCAGTGAGTAGTCACTTCTTAGCAAGCCTGTTCAGTGAATACAGAATTCTGCCTGCCTAAAGTGATGATGATAACACTAATACATGTATTCTATTTAAAGTTGTATTTAAAATGATCTTAAGATGAAATGCTTTTAAAATTAAACACATGGTGAAACCTCTTTCCATTTTTCTGAATTCCAAGTGAGTAGACTTAATTTGTCCGTAACTTCTAGAAATATGTCTTTAAAGGAAAAACAAAGCTGAGATTATTTCATTACAAAAGATGGTGACTACTTAACGAGGTGATAAACTGAAAGCAGTTAAATTAAACTGGAAATATTTCTGCAGCCTCAAATGTAGTAGGAACTGCCTGATGAAATGAGCATTATAAATAACTCTGTACTCCCCCAGTCCCCTCATTTGGCAGAGTTGTTTTGCCACTTAGTTCTTTAATTTTATGAAGGTTACCAGATCTCCACATGCCAAAATACATGTTAATTCATCTTGTTCATCTGAAGTTGGTTAAAAGATGTCAAATAAACCACTTTGCCTAGTAATAGTTTGTTATTCAGTTCCAAAGTCTGTCTTATTTGACACGAGTATGCCATATGCCACTGTCTTCTGCGTAAATCAGAGGGGAACTGTGGACCAAGTGAAGGACAACTTTTATTGAGTAGCTGACCAAACAAGCAGAGCTGTGAACACTTACATCTTTTATTAAAGAACTTTCCTCTTGACTAAACAATCATGCAACCACAGTAAATGCAAACCTTGCCATTTTAATTATCAAACACCTGCCCATCTTTAAGTGACTGTCTTGAGTAAAAGAGGAAGAGTCTGTCTCAAACAAAATGAACGGTATTCCAGTGGCATGCTAGCCTCTGGGCAGCTGACTCAACAGTTAATGCTGAAGTCCATTCCCAAGGTTGGAAAAGTGGTAAGCAAACTAATTTAAAAAGAAACTAAGAAGAAACAAAACAAATAAAAACCCAAAGAAACCCAATACCAAAAAGTACTCCCTGCTTTTAAATTTATTAACTTCTGATTATTATTTTTTTTTTTTAGTTATCCCACAGTGAAATGTGTATTAAAAACAGAAGTTACAAAACACTAGATTAAACATACTCGTAAATTGGTGACTATGCCATGCACTTAACTCCCTTATATAATTAAATGGCAAAAGTTCCCTAACTTCCATTCTTCTGAGTGTGACCAAAGGAAACAGACAGATATTTTGGCAGTTCTGCTTTTCATTCCTCAAATACGGTGTGTGTCCAAAAGGTCAGAAGCTTTCCTTAATGCCTACAGCTGTTGCTTTAACTGGTCACTGGGAGCTGGGGCCTGCTGCTGCAAGCTGAGGTGAAGTGAATGCCATGGCAAATGTGGTGCTTAACTTAGGGCAGGTGTGGAGTAGCAGTGTTTTGTAGATAGCATCAAGCGGGTGATAATTTCCAATTATTTAATGGAGATAGGTACCAGAAATACAAAGAAAATTGATGGGAATAGCTGAAGGGAAAATAATGCATACTTTGTCAACAGTAGTTAGGTCAAAACGGCCTGGAAGAAAAAGGTAGTGCTATAGAGGAGTTGTGAATAGCCTGACTTACAAATTCCCCATTTTAGATAGGCTTTTGTAGCAATTGTTTCTAGATAAAGAATCTTAGTGGGCTGTTACTGTCTTGATCTTCATGCCCAGGGCTGTAATACGTAATTCTCACCCCACCATTAGACTTTCAATCCATTTGCTTTTATTGCAGTTTTCCATGTTAAAAACCAAATCTCCCAATTCTCTTTATTGTCACACTTGCTCCTGAAGTTATGTTCTGGAGCTCTGTGGGTTACATGCTTACGCTGCAGATATGTTTGTACTGTGCTTTCTTAAGCTGACATTTAGGGACACAGATTTTGGTAATGATAAGAAACCAAAAATGAACTATTCAAAGCACAAGTATCTCTTCATAGGAAAGAAATGAGGATTCATCGTTTTTGTATATTATATAATTACAGGTAATATACTTAGGAAGTTTAAGGATAGCTGTCTTTTGCTGAGGGGAAAAAGTTACACCTCGTTTTTGTCTCCTATCCAAAAGGAGGGACTGACAGAAAAATGTTGCAACTGCATTATTGGTAAACCTGGAACTGCTGAATGTCCCAGTGAATGCAGGACATTCTTTTCTGTGTTATTGTATATATCCAAGTGAGGCAGCATCACAATAATCCTGATTGTTATTTGTTCACATTAAGACAGTTAGACATGCTTTAATGCTGGATATTGTTGTGATAACTCTGGGGTGTGTTCCTCACCTGTCTAGATTCATCATAGAGTTCATCCTTGTATCAAGAAGACTGTTCCTCTTATTAAGCAATACCCACGTTTATTTACACCAGTCTTGTCTTTGTGACTTCTGAAGAAAAGTCCATATTAAAGGACACTCAGGCTTTGCAGTGCTTTGGTTGGGTCATTGCAAAGAGAGTTGCTGAGGTAGCGTTGCTTCCTACAATGCTGAGTCAACAATTAGATGTTAATTGCAAAGTTGATAGCAGGTGTTTTATAAATATCTTTTTATGCTAATGACTTCTCAAAATGTGAAGTTTTTTCAGGATCAATGAAGCTGTTAAGGGTTATGAGAGTGGCAGATCGCCACAGAGCTGAGGCTATTCACTGCTAGCAAAAATGAGAACATCTATTTTAACCATTTATTTGATTTCAGAATATCAAAAGGACAGTTTCATCAGCTAAGGAAAAGATGCAAAAAATAATAATAATAAAGAAGGCACAGAGATAATGTAAGTTGGTAGCGAAAAAAATGATGGAGACTGTGTGTTTATGTTTTTGTGGTTTAAAATGGGTACTATTGTTATGACAGTTCCTTTCCACTGCTGGTAATTCATAAAACCTGTCACTTTTATCCTTACTTTTTGTTCAATACATGGCACAGCAAGTCTCTTCACTTTTTTTTTTATTGTGGTTAGTAACTCTCAAAACATTTAAAGTTTTACTTCTCTTCTGTAACTTATAAATATCTGAAGAGAATAAACCACAGTAACTATAACCCTCCCACACCAAAACTCTAGTTCTCTCACATAGTAGACCTTTTCTTTGATTGCTTTTATTCGCTGACATCAAGCATCTCTTTAACAATGACTTCTGTGGTTCAGAATGTTTTAATTGACTGACTTGCTTTACTAGCTATAGTGGTTGTTAGCTGTTCTATTTCAGTAGCTAAACCACAGAAGATTTGCTTAAATAACTTGGAAAAATAGGTTTTAGTATTAATTTTCCACTAGAAAATTGACTCTGACAGTTGACTTTCACCTTACCCTTCAGGGACTCTTAAAATGGGATTTAAAATGTACATTAGCAAACTTTCTATAAGTGTTCATAATTTTCAAACTAATTGTCACTCTGTTAATATCTCTTTGCAGGGTAGGTATGGCATAAACTACAGAGCCATCTTCTCAAAGTGGTAATGGAATATATTGTTTATTGGCTGCCTGGTTTGGCTGTCATGTAATTCAAGCTTTGCAAGGAGATCCTGTATATGATGCCATTATAGTTTTGACAGGAGTGGGAACAGGCTGTGATTTGTATTCTTTTTCTCTTGAAAACGTTATGTGAAGTATTTGTTCCTGATTATCTTATTTTACAGTAGTATCTTGTAAAAGGAAAAACCTTGTTTCATCACAGGCAGTTGGAAAGCATCACTATTTTCAGGAAGGAAAGGTGATCACTAGGTTTAACCTTAATAAGCAAATGATGAAAGGTGAGGAGCAGGAAAATGTGATTACACTACATTTATCTAAATAGATATAAAAATGCCTGAGTCTGTCTAAATTAAAGCAGAATTGCAATAGGTTTTGCAGGTTAATCCAATAAAATTATTTCTTAAAGTATCTACTAGGAAATTTCAATTATAAAATTACTGTTATAAGTAATTTCCTGCACAAGACTACCCTATAAATGTGCTATGTATGTTTACACTAGCACTGAAAACCAAGAGAATGTTTAAATTTTCTCAGACTCCTTGTTAAAAACAGAATGGGTTACCATCGTGTGACTTTTTTGACCTTTTGTACTATTTTAAAAAACATCTGGAAAAAATTGGCATTGCTGAAAGATTGATTTACATTATCACAGCTATAGTACTTCTGTGTTTCTCTGAGTTGATTGCTATTTGATGCTGACGGTTCCATTGTGACCTGAGTACTAGTGTAATGTAAACTGTCACCAGTGACATGTTTATGCCCTGACAGCTTCATTTCTGGTGTGTGGGTAATTGTAAATTAGGTTAATAGACTTTTTAGCTAGAAGAGAGAGACCTTGTTCACCTTGTTCCTAAATGTGTGTTAAGTGTGTACAGCAATTACTCATTTTGTTTAAATATGTAATATTTTACCCTTAATGTTGCACTTGTCACTGTCAGTAAGTAATGATGTAACTTTATCTAGATGTCTGAGTGTTATGATGCCTAACTTGTGTCTGTGTCCGTCGCCCCCCCCCCCCCCCATATTTTCTTACGTGAAAGCTGTCTTATATGGGAGAATAGTATGTACTCATATCTGCAAACCTACGCAATAGTGATTTTTACAACTTTTGTGAAAGCATGTTTTGTCTATAATTAATTAATTAGGCAACGTAGTTCACAATTCTAGACCTTTATACTTTACAAAAGCAAGTAATCTTCAATTGCACTAACATAATTGATGTTTCTAAACTAATCATTTAACAGTGATATTTTTAACTGGGATTTTCTCACTTTGCACAATCTTTGTCATGATTGACATGACAATTTTATTCCCAATTTTTCCTATTAAAGCTTTGTAATAGACTCTGAATTAAGGTTTTACTCTAAGTATGTAAATGAAAAGTGAACTGGAAATTATTAAGCAATTTATTAGATGCCTTCTTGGAATTTGTGCTTACATAAAATGCATGACTGCTTTGAGGAAAGAAAGAATTATTTCAACTAACAAGTTTTAGTAATTAGATTGTTGGATAGTTTCTTGATGCAGTGGGAAAACTTGAGTTTTATTTCCCTCTCCCTCCATTCAGTTTATCTAAGAGTAGCTTATTTTATCAACATCATCCAAGAATAGGTTTCTGTTGCTGCACCAGTACAAGATAAGAAATATTTTACTAAAAAAAAAATAATATAAATAAAACTACAGAAATTGTCAGCTAGTGATTGTTCTACACTGGTTTTCAAACAGAAGGCTGCCACCCCATTGCTAAAAGTATCTAGAGACTAATTGTCTTAAGCATACATATGCTTATATGTATGTATAATACAGTCTTAAGCATCTCATAACTCGTGTGTTTCTATCATGCTTGAGAATTACTTGCTTTTAATCTTCTTTCAGAAGTTTAGAATATCAGAAGAGTAAAAGATAGTGTTGCCCAATAAAGAATAATCACCATTTAAAGATTTCACTTGTCCTATGGAATTAAAAGGAAATGCAACCTTGGACCACATAGTAATAATAGAGTAGAAATACATTTAGGCATAGTTAGTCCTAAAAGATGACTCAGATTGTGACTATCCTCATTATAAAAGTTTTCTCTAATTATGAAAATTCAGCTTTCTTAGATAAGAACCCACTGAATAATTTCATGTAAGAAGGGATCAGTTATGCAAACTAACCAACTGAATTCTCAGTGTGTATGATTGGGAAAGCTTTAGTTTTACCAGTCTGATGTATTTTGTGAAAGTAATACATACCTGTTAATAAACTATTATTTTTTTTTCTCTATGCTTCTCTTGGAGCATAAAAATAGCATGGCTATTAAAATAGATTAAAGTAGTAAAGCAAGCAAAGGTTCAGACTTACTGCTAGCATTTCCTTTTGTAGTCATTTTCAAATATTTGAGCTGTGTACCAGTATTGTGGGGATCTGCTTTAAAGGCTTTGCCTTTAAAGCTGGAGGGAGGGATGAAGACCTTTCTTTAATGTTAATCTTTGTATCTGAAAGTGCTTTAATAGAAGAACAACTCCTTTACTATATGTGTTGCCGAACAGTTGTACAGTTTGTAGTACTGTAGTTGTACTGTTTGAAGTACTGTATTTTTCAGTCAAAGTCAGGATGTAAATACACTATTCCTCTTTCATCTGGCTGCGTAAATCAAAAAGGATGAATTCTTAAGTGCCTAATTGGAGTTTTATGGCGCAGGAATTCAATGTCAGATTGCTGTATCATGGGAAATTAAAGTGTTTGTAGATACATTATTTTGAAGGCAGTGACCTGATGTATGTAACTACAGAATGGTTTCGCAGAACTAACTTCTGCTTGTAGTTTCTGTGAGAGCATGTTATCACTGGCCCCAGATACAGTAGTGGTAACGAGTCATTAATAAATGACATAATGATCTCAGTAAAGGGGAGATAGTATTCTATGTATTTATATGCATAATCATGTTTATGTAGTGAATATACATGTACACTTTAAATTATTTTTGCAGTAAAAGTATGAGGTTCATACTAGAATGTATACAACTAATCACTAAGAGCTTTGAGTGAGGGAGTTTGTAATCTGGACTACAGGATGACATCTGTCAAAGTTGCATCTTTTGATCGGAGTTGAAGCAGGGCCCTTGAATAGTGTAAAGCTTATAGTATTCCTCTGGTGTGCCAGGACCAAGACTTGTTGGATTCATGTTGCTTGGGAATGCATCCCAACACAGACGATAACCTCAATGTAAGGCTAAATACTAGCATGGGACCACCAGTCAACAAGTAGTTTCCTCTGTTACCAGCATCCTTGAGGAAGGATGCCTGAGAAAACAATCCATTGTAAGGCAGCTGGACAGGCAGAGAGGTGGACTTTAAACCGTACAGAGAATATGGATTTCCCTTACTTGTTTTCCACCTAGATTCTTTGTATTCGTAGCTGCAATGGCCATTTTAAATACTGTAAATAAATATTTTGATTTAAGATTGCTTTTGAATTTGGGGTGATCTAAGGTAGTAATAACACCAAGGATACAGTGAATGTAAAAACTCAAACCTTTTATAGGGCTCAGAGTGCTGTTCTAGATACTGTTGCTGCTTTATGCCTGTGTCTTGATGGCTCTTTACATAGTGGAAAGAACTTTAATGGCTTCTGTTCTAGAGGAAGCTGATGTTTTAGAAATGAAAGATTAAATTTTATCCCCTGAAGCACACTATTAGTGTCTGGGTTTAAGCCCTTCAGAATCTGTTCTTGCTTAAATCTTAAACTACTCAGCAGAGCAGAGAATGAATAGGACAATTGCATATCAGAATAATTTCACCTCAT
>JAVJGJ010000034.1:19422503-19442214 GCA_035590215.1 Microhierax caerulescens
CAATATTTGGAAAACTTCAGTGGTGCAGGAGTCTATCAGGAACTTCTAATTGCCACTACAACTCTAGAATACGTAAGTGCCCCCACTCCCTGAACAGCTCCTTCCCTCTATCAGCCCTGGCACAGCAGAGTAGGCTCTGCTACTAAGGCCACCTGCATTTTCTACAGTTGTGTAAGCAGTTTACTTTAGGGTATTTCAGTTCGCTCCTTGGCTGTTTGCTGAGCATAACTTAACATGAATTCTTAGTGTTCTCAAAATAGCATTTATATTTTAAAACTCCTTGCTTGTGCCTAATTCACACACAGGCTTACTTGCACCAGCCTTTTAGAATTTAAAGAATTTGAGTTATTCCTTGATGGAGCACAATTCTTCACTGACAAAACACCGATACATTTGTTAATAATAGTGGAAAACAAGAATAAAAGCAGCAGAACAGTATTGCAAAATAGAAGTCACTTTTATTTGCCTTGAAAAAACTAGAGATACAATTCTGGAGATAAAGGGTTACGTTTTTCTTGAACAGTAAAAGACAAATATACTCTGACATTAAAAATTTAATGATACTGAAAGGGGGAAGAAAAGTAACTGCCGGATGGAATCTTTTTACTTTGACAGACCTAGCTTGTTGGCTCAAACTAAAGAAGATGGAAAAGCATTTTTGTAACAACATGAATATGATGGATGGTAAGCACAATCAGCAGTTTTGACTAAGATCTACTATCAACTAACACAGTATTTGATTTCTGTGGGTTCAGAGATTTCTGTGCAGTTCTGGAATCTTTGTGTTGCCTGTGTCATGAAGGCTCAGGGAAGCTCCTGGTGGAGCAGGTGCCTTTCATAATTTTGTTTTCTCTAAAAAGAGGGGTTGGTTTGCATACATTTTTTTATTTTTATTTTTTCTGAGTATGGTGGAGATAAACCTAAAGCTATGACTGTAGAACGGACTTTTCATGAAGGGGGAAAACAAACAGAAAGAATTTAAAGCATTAACAATTGATTAAATCCAATCTTACTGTGAAAGACTGTTATTGCTTCTTCAAATAAAGTGGCTGCGGTCAAAAACATTAACTAGAAGCCTGTCTATGTTTTGAGTATCTTACTCAACAATGGCATTTATAGTTTCCAGCAGCATCTTTTTTTCTTTGGATTTGGTACATCACAGGAAAGGGGCTGCCATATAGACCACAGCACACTCTTTGCATTGGGAAATTACAAAGTGTTGAACTACTTCTTTGCTGCTTGCTTGCTGTTAGAATATAAAAGCTCAGTTTCTTCGTTATCATTTAGTTATGGATTTGTGTAGCCAACACTTGGAGTCCAAAACAGTGATGAGATAAGCTGAGAGCATGACAAATTAAATAGCTTGAAATGGAATGCTTTAAAGTACAGTTGTACAGGGTTTTATCTGAAAATGGTCTGAGTTGTCACTGGGGCCCTTGGCTAAATACTGTAGACTGCAGTAGCAGTTACCATTTGGTGTGAGATTCAGCACTCAGTTTTGTCTTAGAAATGAGAGGTACAAGTTCAGATCTACTCGTGGAAGTTCTTTTCTGCTGAGCTGAAACTGGTTCAGTAGAATTGAATTCAATTAATGGTAGCTCTTGCCATTTAATTTCTCTGCTCACAAAATGGACAGTTGCCCTGGATGAGTTCTGCATGAGTTGCTTTGGTCCAGTTTCTCATTCGTACTCTGGTTCCCATACAGATGATTTCTCTTACAGGGAGTGTTAAACTCAAGAATAAATTTCTAGTCTGGAATCTAAGCATAATAGGATGTCTTCTGCCTCACAAACATTAATGTAGCTTTACTCAAAAATACATGAAGTAGCTCTGCTTTTTGTTTTGGATACAGTCTGCCAATCAACAGAAGTGGTAGATTTGAATTTGTTAAAATAGTTTAGGAATTTCAATATTTAAATTTAATGTATTTAAGGTATCTTAAGTAAAGATATTTAACATAATTAACATAGCAATGTCAGGGTAGGTATGTTTGACTGTATTGCTACTGATGACATAGTTTTCCCGTGCTGATGTAAGGATTACCCCATCACCATAAGTAACTTCCATATCAGTGAAGATAACTGGACTGATCAGAGCACTTTTTAAGGTGGTTTCAGATTTGATACACAGATGTGATATACTGATCAGGATGTTCTGTCACTACTCCTGTCAGATGCTTTTCATCCTAGTCTATTTGAAGAAGCAGGATTTCAGAGGTCTTGGATTTTGCTGCATGCTCGGTATTATTTAGTGACTCAAATCTCCATAGTCAAGTACACAATGATTATCTCTCTTTTCTCTCTTACTGCTGTTTTCTTACTCTGCTTCTGTTTTCCATGACTTGGTGGTACAGAGCTGATCTCAGATCACAGGCAGGGAGTTAATATCTTGTAGTGATCTGGCAGGACACTATGCCAGTAATTGTCATTGATGGATTGACCAGCTCCATCACTTTCCCTGCCTTGGTGTGCCAGAACTGTTCTCAAAGCTTGCTTCCTCTGTCTATTTGTATACTACCTGTCCTGAGGAAAAATGGAAAACTTAATTACCAATGACAAACTATTGTGCACCTTTCAGAAGTGCTGATATATTGTAGTGGTTTTTTTACAAAAATCATTGCTAACTTGAGAAGTTTATTTATTGATGTACAATATTTCTGAATTAATTGCATTCTCCAAACATTTTGTCATACTAATGCAGTAAAAGATATTCTTTATATTGTTTCTCTTCATCTGTTGAATACCATCTTTTCAATTTGTGAATCAAGCAAAATATAATAAAACATAGTGTTAAGTGTGCAGTTAGGATTTTCAGATTTTCTAGGTGTAGGTGCAACTGTGTTATTGCCAGTTGTTTTGGCAAGTGGTTTTAGGACAGAGACGGTGGTAGTGTTGAGAAGACTGTCAGAGAAACATTCAGATGTTTGCCAGAAGCAGTCACAAGAGGCTACTAGTCCAGAAGAGTTATATTTGCAGGAAGACATAGCATGTCTCGAAAAATGGAGTTTGCATGAACAACAACTGGAAGTGATTCAGTAGATCCTTTACCAGAGGGGTCCCAACTGAAACAATTTTCAGTAAGACTTCGTTAAGCTGCTACTGTGAAATTTTCCTTTAATAGTAGATGAGACGCAGCAAACTTGATCTTTCTGGCTTGACTCTTTAGATTTCACTATTTGTGAGGATGAAGTATCTTCCAAATGTTCATCATAAATTCTTATAATAGAGTTGTAGAATGAAGGCAAAATCTGTGCCAAGCAGTCTTGAACAGCATACTACTAATACACTTAAGACATTTCTCCTAGGAAATTGGAGCCCTGTAATAGAAAGCATGTTTTCAGATTAATCTAAATGACTGTATTATTAGAGTGCAATGGGATACTCTCAGCCAATCAAGAATACTTTTTTCCCCAATCAACTCATGGGGTGAAAAGCAGATGCATTATCTGGTTCCTGTGGATGGGAACCAGGAGGAGAATAATCAGCCAAGGGTTATCCAGTAGGCATATGGATGATATGCAGATAAGGATGGAAACAGTGCAGTGTTTTCCCCTCTCATTTATACTCATTGCAGTCTGAGTTGCGTAGATGGGCCCTGATGAATAGCAGTGCTATATGATACGCAAACTAGTCTGGGAATGGAATAGCAGTACAACCATTATGGCCCACTGATAAAACATTCTGGTATAATGCTGCCTGTGTCTAAACTTAATCTGAATTAATTAAGCAGATATGTGGTTTGTCCATGGGATAATTATTAGGTAATGACATTGAGTAGAAGAAGATCTGAAGTGCTTTTCTAGGAAAAGGTAATTTAGAGGCTCAGTCCTAGTTCTTAAGTCCTTTCTTCCCCCCTCCCTGTATTTTGGGAGCCAAGAGGTATTTCAAAATGAGAGAAAGTAAGAACTTTCCTTCTCCCTAACTTGTTTTACAAGGTCATTTGGCCAGTTTGGACCTGCATAGACTTTTTGTACAGAGACATGTGTGACTGTTGGGAGCAATCATGAGTTTAGAGTGAAGAGAAGGAGCACTTTGCTGTGTTGTAAACTGCAGTTACTGTCCTACTAATGCACAAAGGGTACACTGGCATCTTGGTGCAGGTGATCTCATGTTGCTGTGAGAGGTCATCGAGGAAGGGTAGTTACTGTAGGTGTATGCCCCATGTTGTATAGTATCGACTAGTGCCTGTCTGACTTTAGACAGGTTATCTGTGCCTTGCATAACTCTGCAGTAGGCTTGATGTAGTCAGAGAAGAAAGTCTTGTAGAACATATTACATAAGATGAAGACTTGGGGAAAAAAAGCTGCTGTTCATGGGGCATGGCAGGTATTTTCCTCCTGCATAACTCTTCGACATGCACCTGCCCTTCTACTATACTTACAAATTGTGCAACCATCAAGTCAAATATAACCCTTTCGGGCAGGGAAAAAGAATAGTCTTGAGAGGGAGTAGAATATTTATATAATGAATAAAGGCTGAAACATGCTGCAGGTTTTAATTAAGCCTCCAGAAACATTGTGTCAGAAGAAAGTAGATACCAACATGAACTGAGTACTGATCTACTATTCAGAGATCATAACCTTGGTCTAATTACATTATTAGTATATAAATTATTGTATGAATTATTTATTTAAAATTAATATTACAGATATTAGTTGTCATTAATAACTTGGAGGTGCCTTTTTGTCACAGAAGAACAGATTAACATTATAATTACTGCATGAAAAATAGATATTGATGAAAAATTGCTGTTTGAGACTTATTGTCATTACATTATGTATTTTTTCTATTCTCTTTTCTCTGTTCATTATTCTGCATTTCTAATTATTGTCTTTGAGAAGAGCTGTTAACTTTGTGATTTATTAGTGGATATATCAATATAGGATATTTTAGCACCTAAAAGAATACAGATGCTTGGTTGCTTTCGGAAGGTGAGACAGAAGAAACTGCAACAGCTTAATAAAGTAACTTGTTTATTTGATTTTTGTTGCTACGGTTTTGTGAATCTGTGCTGAGTCACATGCTAGTCTCAAATAAATGACTTGCTATTTGTTTTCTTTGATTCCCTTCCCTGCCCCCGCCCATTTTCTCATAGAATGCAAGGAGAATCAGCAGCATAATTAAAGCCATGATACACATAGCACGAATTTAGAGAATTAGAGGCGTTGACACTTTAATTGTTCAGTACCAACTGTTGGGCAACACTAGCTAGACAACAATTTAACACAGAAAAGGCTTCTCAGTTTGAGATCTTCAAAACAAATGTTGAGCCTATGTTGTAATATTTGTGTAGAAATGTTAAACCCCCTATTTGCTGGTGACCTCTTGAAGCTGCTTAGAGATGAATAATACTGTAGTTAAAAACTCACTGAGGAGTACCCCTGTAGACTGACTTTTGGAGTAGAAAAGTCTTTTGCACATGGATCAAAGAATCCTGATTTATCTTTGCTTAGATAAACAGTTGGGATCTAATAGCAAATATATGAAAACAATCTTCTACAAAATTATTTAGTGAAAGAAATCAAGACATCTTTTTGTAAGTGGCTTATCCGCAAATTATACTTTCTACTTGTTTGCTGCATGCTACTTTACTGTATTCCATATGTGGATGTCCTTTCAGATGTCCTCTGTTCAGGAGAACTTCGGAGTTAGGCTAAATGTTCCTGCTGTGTAATTGCGTGCTTTTCTTACCCTTCATGCATTATGTATGTCACACTTAGTTTTTTAGGTGTGTTTCAGTTTGGGGTTTTTTTCTGGGTTTTTTTCTTCTTTTTTTTTTTTTCCCCTGTCACCAATCAGTCACGTTTCTGTTAATTCTGGGTCATATGTGAATGGTCCAAATAAATTATTTCCCAGCTTTATCGCTAGAGGAACAAGAGGGTAACAGGAAAGCTGTTCTGCCTTTTGTGGGAGGCTGCTGTGCTTGGCACAACTGTTCTATGAAACTAATAAACTGCTGCATACTGCTAAGCAGTTGCATCTCTCATTAAAGATGCTTTTGTGGCTGATTCCTAATAAAGCTAGGATTGACTTGTCCCAGGTTTTAAGATTAACAGAGGTTTGAGAATTCTAAATATTCTTGATAGGTTTCATTCTGTCACTGCTAATGAAGATTATAAGTACATAACAAGAAGCTAGTAGATTTAAATTGTTCTTTTCAGCACTTCACACATTTAATATATTTAATGCTCAAGAATGGACACCATGCTTTTCTGGTACAATGAATCATTGTCTTATGAAGAACTATACAAAGTTACTTCCCTGGCTGTCAGAGCTGCTGTGAAAATTACGCTTAATATGAAAAATGACTTATACTATGGATAAGTATCACAGAAATTAGTACAATACTTAGCTTTAAAAAATAGATGAGCAAATACTGTAACATCTATTTTGTAATATTTATTTTTTGTTTTGTTTCAGAGGTAGTTAAAGGAAAACTATGATTTAAGGACTTTACTGCTGCCTGTACTAAGTCAAATAGACTGGATGAAATCTACATCAGCAGACAAACTTGTTGAATTGCAGTGTATTTCCACATTGTGTAATGGGGATCTTTCTTTAACACTGCAGGATAGTTTTCTTACATGTAGATGCAAGCATTATGCTTTGTTTTGTTTGTTTAAAATTTATTTTTTTTTTATGCAAACATGGATAGCAGGAGCTGTGTATTGCTCAGTCACTTGAACAGATTTTGATCATGTTCATGTTGTGATTAAGACCTTATTTTTAGGTGGTTCTGAAGTACAGATATGAATTGTCTTAATCTGAGTGGTTAATCCAAATCTTTGATATTTTGGCTAAGTTACCTGGAAAAGTATAACCTCTTACTTTCTGTAGGAGCAGTCAGTGCAATGTTATCTGCTGAGCCTATTATGATAGGTGTATGTTTCACAGATGAAGAAGGATTAGCTTGTTTATTGATCCCAGCAGGGGATACATATTAATAGTATTATAAACACTGACAAGAACTGGTTGCTTCTGAGTGTGCACAAAAGGGTAAACATTAGCTACTTTGGTTACTTGCTGATTAAAATTATCTTCAGACACCATACCTAGCTGACTTACAATTAGGTGTCATGAATTAATGGTTTCTAAACTCCCTAGAAACTATTCTTAACAATTGTTTCTAATGCCCGTGGTTCTGAGTTTCAGTACTTTTGAGTACTTAGTTTTTTGCCTATAAAACAAGAATAAAGGAAATTTTCTGAATTACAGTAATGATGCCTGTTGCTGTAGCATTACTGTACCAAATTTTGTGGCAGTGCTATTCTGACACATGCAAGTATGAGTCGGAAAACCTGGGCTCTTTTCTTGCCTCTGCTACTTATGTTTTCATGACCCCAAGCTCTTGGTGTCAGTTCTCTGTAGCTTCCTGTGCACGTGTGTATAGGCTTTTTCTTAAAACACAAATATATATGCACACACATACAAAGGATAAATATGTTAATTACTGGTAAACAACTTCAAGATATCTGGATGGAAAATACTATGGAATGCAGGGGAGGGGGTTAATGGTAAGCAAGCTGTCTATGCTCAAGTTGCCTTATGGGCTGAACTGTGTTTCTGATCCTGCTTCAGTAGATTCTACTAATCCTGCTTCATAGAAATTTTTATGTACATCAGTACAAGCAGTTCAGGAGCAGTCTTTCACAGGGCAAATATTTCTTTATTGAAGTTGGCCATAGCATATCTCTGAATGAAATTGAATAAGAATGATCAAGCATGATAGAATGTATTTTGAGAAAATACCCTGAAATGTAAACAGTTGCAAGTAGAAGTAGAAGCAATCATTCAGTTTGCTGGGAATCCATTTCTGCCTTCCATTTGACTAGACCAGCTGATTTTGGAATTTCACTTGGGTTGTAGCAGTTCAGTGGCAAGCCACAAAATGTATCTTACAAACCAAAATACTGTAGAACAATTCCTTATAAATCTGTATTACTCTTTTGGGGAAGTGAAGATTCAATTAACTGAAGAGCAGTTTGGTACTGAGGTGTGGCAGAAGTGGGTTTTTTTGGGGTTTGTTCTTTCTGAAGAATGGAATTTCCATAATCTAAACACAACAAACTGTGCACTATAACTTACTCTGTGCATGTGCTTGGTGAAGGCCGGTATGCTCTTCCTTGTGCTTGAGAACTGAGTTTTACTGTTATGGTTAATGCTACTCAGTATTTAAACAGTTAACTCTGACAGCAAAATAAATTATGTACATAATGCCTCTGTCAATACAAGGATTTTGCCTGCATCGTAGACACATGTACCTTTCTATTTTTTTGTCTGTGTACAGATTTCTTTTTTCCATAATGACATGGATATTCTATTTAGTCCTTATTCTGAAACTGAACTATGTGGTTCTTCTAGCGGGGGCTGAGTTTTTCTAGCTCTAGGAAAAGTTATTCCTTTGCAATTTACTAGATTTGCAGGTCAGTTACTAGACTGGAAGAAAAAGAAGTGAATTCCTTTTCTGAGTAAGGTGTTGTAGGTGGCACATACTTCTCTTAAACACAGTTTGAACTGGTAACATTTCCATGCTCACTTCCATTTCAGCACTTAGATGAGCCCATTCTGAAAAGATGAATATAGAAAGCAATCTAGCAGCACAGTGTATACAGTATGGGTGGTCATGTATAGTTTGTATATGCAATTAGTCAAACTGTGTAAGTCCTTGATGTATTTGTTTAGAAAAAGTAGAACAACTTACTTGCTAAGCTTGTAAGAATAGGCAGACATAAACTTTATAAACACGAAGTCCTACTTTGTTTACGTCAACTAAATGCTTGAAGAATTTATCTCAACAAAATATTCTTGAGTCATTGGATTCATATGGACATTTGTATATTGATAACCTTTACTACGCAAGTCTTCCATACATTTAGAATAGAAGTGAGAGCACTCTCCTGCTAAATGCCCTATACATTACTATATTAGTCTCACTGATTTCTTCTGAAGATGTTTTTAATTACCCAGAAAACCATGTCTTCCTTGATGATGAATGAAGACTTGCTAGTTGTGACACTCACCTGAAAATTAAAACAAAAGACATGATTACTACTTCAAGAACAGAAGCTTCTACTAATTTTGAAATTACTGGCAGAACAATTGAGCAGCTCCATACCTTTTCAATAAGTGCCTCTGAATTATTTAGCTGTATCTTGGAAGTCAATAGGTCTGCAAAAGCAGGAATATTCCTGCAGAGGTACTCAGAGTGACAGCATGTAGGACTCTGTCCCTGCCTTACCACAGTTTTTCTCTATAGGCAATATGTAAATTCAGCTGTTCTCTAGGGAAATCAATAGAATCACTGGTGTTGGGCCATAGGCATTATTTCTGTTATCACTTGTGGGTTAGGGCAGTCCTTTAAAACATGAGAACAGTACTTAATTTCTTTTTCTACCCAAACAATTTTAAGCTGTTAACCTCTTCTGTTCATGACACTTATGACCTCCATGCTAGACGGTGTTCACTCTTCTTCTATCCTGTTAATTCTTTTCTATTTGGCAAAAAACCACACTTACTGACAATCACAATCCACTGCTTCCAAGACGAGTGTCCAAATCATTAGAAAATCATACTCTTTTTTTATTCCATTAATATCTCCTTATTTTAATACAAAGTGGAACAGTGGTTTTCTGCTACAGACAGGAGTCTCCCGTCTGCACACCACAGGGCCTGACATTATGAGGTCAGTCCAGCATATTTCAGAACCTGATTGCCTGTGTGAGAAATGTGATTGAAGTCTTTGCAATTAAGCAGGCAAAGGAAGAAAAGCCAGATTTAGCTCGCAGTTGCTAAGAATGTTCTAACTGCGCAGTTTGATCTCCTGGAAGGAAACAGAGCTATTCCACCCATTCTCTATTCCAGCATTTGTCTGTATTTACTTCCAGATTTTCTCTGCTGACAGGTGCTGGAAGTGAATTGTTCCATTTTGAAGGGAGTGTTTTGCTTCTCATAACTATTGTTTGTTTTGACAAAATGCACTAGAATAATTTTTCTGTTAAATGTTCTGATTTTTTTACACAGCCTTTGAAATTCAAACAGAAAATCAGTTATTGGGAGCAATTTGCTGTGAACCAAAAATGAATACCTTTAAGTTCTGAATTTGTGTGGTGCTGGGAAGGGGAGAAAGGAAAATGTTAGATACATGTTTATTGGAGGATTTGCCTCTTTCATGCTTTTAGCATTGGTTGAACAGATTTCAGGGTGTGTTGGGCTGTTTTTTGTTTTGTTTGTTGCCTTGCTTTATTTTGTTTGCTTTGGAAATAGTGACTTCTTTAGAAAACACTAAAAAAATATTATACAATGTAGTTTAGACTTGAGTAAAACTTTACTTCAGCAGAACATGAACAAAAGTTTTCACCAGTAACTTCCTGTAGTTAATCAAATAATTGTGTGCAATTTACTTAGCAGTTCTGTTGAATCGTTGTTTTCTTGTACAGTGGTGGTCTTCACTATAATCATTGTCCACTGAGATCACATTTGCACCGCTAATGGAATAGTTTCTATATAAAGATCTACAGAAGGCCGAAACTGTTGGGAAGAACTTAGCTGACACTTCAGTGTCTTCAACAGAGCACTGCATTACACCAAAATCAATCATGGGCTGCTGCTGCTGAGTCTTTACAATTTGCTGGAGGGCAAATAAACAGTCCTAGTGCTAATGTACATCTGTTAGGAGCTGTAAGAACAGGAGTGACTGTGAAACTCAGTGGCTGAAATACTAAATGATGATTATTCCTGTAATGTGTTTTGTGACTCTCTCATGTTTTTTCTGACAGCTTTCAGTGATGTGGCATGTTCATCTTCTTTTGAAAAATGTAAGAAAAGGCAGCTCCCTTCTTGTTGTGTGCAGCTTAGTGTATGTGTGTGAAAGATAAGCGAAGAAAATTATTATAAATGTTTAGGAGGGAGGAGAACCCACAGAAAGACATCAGGAAGAACTGAGGGGAAAGGGGTGTGTGGGAGCACCACTGAGGGCTGAAAGATGAACAGATAGCAGGTCAAAACTAATCCACGTGAGTAAGTTCAAACAGAAGAAAGCAAGCGAAAGATGTCAGGAAAAACACTCCCAAGAAATGGCAGTTATCGACTCTAAAGTCTATTTTTGCTGTTTTAAGTCTAAAAGCGTAGACAGGATGGTTACACTGTTTTATCTAAAACAAAATATCCTAAGAAGGAAACTACCAAACCCAAACTTCTTGTGTTCCCACTGAATGTGAAATGTCACACTTGAATTTGTGCTGCCAGTCTTTAAATTTCCCCTTCATGCAATTTTGATATTGTACTGGCAGTACCTTAAGAGATGTATCTAACTTTACCTGTCCAATTCTAGCAGCTAAAATAGAGAAAGAGCATGGTTTCAGGAATTTTCTCTGTATGCCAAAGGTGCTGATGCTTTTCTGCTGGAATGTACTGAAGTTAGCAGGAAACAGTTACTTATAAAGATGGCTAGAGATAGCTTTGTAATATTTCTGTGGGAGTTTCTTAGGTGTAAGCTAAATATTGTCAAGGAATAAAATTTTGTCAATGGCATTTTTGGTACCACGTGCCCTAGAAAATAGGCACTAATATTTAATTTTATTTTGACATTTTAGCCTGCTTCTTTGTAAATTTTTTATTTTCAATATGAAGAAAGAACAAATTTTTTGTGGGGTCTTTTTCTTCTGTGCCACAACACCCATCCCCCACCCGCCCAGTCAAGTCACACAAGTGTCATGCAAATATGCCTGTAATAACTGAAATATTTCAGGGGGTGGAAGACCTCCAAGCCATAATTACTGAGAAAATTCTGTTCTTTTTCTGTGATCTATTCTGCCAATTTTTTCTGGAAGTTAATTTCTTCTGTAGGCAATCAAGAATGTTTAATTTAGAGAAAGTATATTGCTCCATCTGTAAAATGCACTGTTTTCACTGCAAATTGTGGTTCAAGAGAAAATTATGTGTCATTTGGTTCATTCTTTTCATCACAATAGTCTTTGATGTGCACAAGTGTAGAATACTTGATAGCTGAGCAAGCCATAGGATACTGGATTCATCCAGATCAATCACTAATGCTTTTCAGTCTGTTAATCCAGGAATATTGCTGGGTTCACTGTAAATGTCCCTGTAGAAACAAACTTCCTTCCACTGTATGTGAAGTTAGGTAACATTTCAGTTTTCACTTGGCACAGCTTCTGAGTCAATGAGGATCCCTTACACATTCTAGCTTAGCCGTACTTTGCTATAATTAAGATGGTTCCGATTATAAAAATAGTGTCTGTACTGAAACGGTCTCCAGATTTTTGGATTTCCTGGAATTGCAGCAAATACATATACAGCTGAAATGAGCTCAAGATGAGCAGACAGCCTTGAAGAAGCATACAGTACTTTCAAAGAGTAATGCAAGATATTCAAGATGATTTTGTACTTCTCGTGTTTGGCCAGCATGACCTTTTCAGTGATGGCTTAAGGATTTGTAAGGATCCCTTTAGGCTTTGAATCTGAGGAAGTGACAGCTTTCTGAAGAAGGAGAGGGAGGACCCATACCTTAAAGCCTCTGAAGATGTAGTAGCTTACTCGTACATACTGCTGACTTGACTGCTCACTCTGCTGGCTTCTCCCTGGCTTCTTGAATTTCTGCTCCCTGCTGAGTTACATAATGAATGTTCTCTGTACTCCCACACTTTCTACATGCCTTCCCACATAGCCTCTTTCTTCTGGTAAAAATGGACAGAAGAATTCTAACTCACTTGTTGAAAAGCTTCACACAATGCTGCTGAATCACATCTCAAAATAGGAACAAATCTTTCAAATTCTCTTTAAAAATACCACCACACCACAAAACCCAACAAAGCAAAACACACACAAAAAAATCTCCACACAAAATCCTGACCTGCCCTACGACAAAACTGACAAGAGATTGTAGAAGGGCAAAACAACTGTGAATCAACTCTAATACTTGCAGCATTGATCTAAAAGAAAGCTCGTAGCCTAGCTGCCATTTTTAGAATAAAAATCTGTAATGCAGTTCACATGGCTACCAGATGGCAGCAGCTGGTGGTGGACAAGTGGCACAGACACTTGAGAGTCAGATAAGAAATGTATAAAACCCTCACTTTACAGTAAATATAATAGTGAAAGCAAGGGAATTTCCAGTTGACTCTTGCATATTTGTCTCTTTGAGTGGTTTACAACTAGACTTGAATGGAAGGAGGTAAAGCCCGTTAGCAAGATCTTTTACTGGCCATATTCCAGTAACTGTTATTTTGAAAATTGCCTTGATATTTTGATGACATCAGAATCTTTACATTGCTGGGAATGAAGGTATAGCATTCTGACAAGAATGTACTTTACAGCCACCTGACTGTGCCAAAAAAATTATTTTATTATCTTTTTTCCTCTGTAAATTGTTTTCAGCTGGCACCCATCAGACTAATGTGGGAGGACTCAGTCCATCGTAATCTGTCTGGATTTCAGTCACTGTTCCGTGTTTTTGGTTTCTGGCCAGACTCATAAACCTTTATGTTGTCTCCTGAGAAGACATGTTCACAGTATAGTTTCGTAGTGCCTGTGCTGTACTAAGTCTTTTTGGGTGTGGTGGAGTGTATGTGCTGGCCTTTTTTTCTTTTTTTTTTTTTTTTAAGTTTTTTTTCCATGCCACATTCAGAGAGAGAGCTTAGTTTCTTTCTTTTCTTAGCATGCATTGCACCAATAGACACACATGGCCTTCTGCATACCTCTTGTCTTTCTTCAGTATTGACAAACAGTATTCTTCAGTATATATATTTATATGTACTTCTAGCAGTATAAGTAAATAATGAACTATACATGCGCTTCCCTCAGTAATTTTCTGAAAGCATTTTGGGAATGATGACCAGTTTTTCAAACTTAATTCCTTCAGTTTTCCCCTTCTTAGCTCTAAAACTCACTCTGAAGTTCTTCATATTTTTGTCCTGTACTCTCATGGCATTTTGAAGGGCTTCAGGTAAATTTGTTTTACTGCTTTTAACTTTCCAAATGCCCACCTCACCCCACCCGAGTTGTTCTTATTAATGTTTTCATTAGGTCTTTGTCACATTTGTCAACTTGAGAATGCATGGAGGAAATGACCTTTAAATCACCCAGGACATAGTGGGGTTTGTTTTTTTTTTTTTTTTAAACAGTTTCATTTTCGAGCTAGGATACAATATGCAAAAATTAATTGTGACATCTCAACCCCTGCTTGTTGCATAGGCAGACAAGAATTTCTTCTATATAGTCCTCCTGCAAGATTAATGTATGGGAGGAATTGTTTTTCTTGACACTTGCATTATTTTCTTGGTCATCCTTAAATTCTGGTTGGTTACTGGTGTTCCTTTTCAGTACTTCTTGGGTTTTGCTTATTTTCCCATAGTATGACCTATTCTGTTCATTGATAGTTGAGAAGAAACTTTTCATGGTTTAAAAGAGTGCAAGGAATTAAAAGCACTGTGACTGACTCACCAGCTGGCTAGATCTCAACAAGTTTACAAAAAATCAGAGTCCAATTATACACTGTATTTTTTATTAGCTACAATCAAAAGATAAGGAAAGAATGGCCCAGAGGGTAGGGACTGTGTACATGTCGTGGGTAACCCTCAGCCCAACCTAGCAACTCACTCGCTCACTCCCCGTGCTGGGGAAGAGAATCGGAAGGGTAAAAGTGAGAAAACTCATGGGCTGAGATAGACAGTTTAATAGGTAAAGCAAAATCCATACACACAAGCAAAACAAATAGCCAGATTAATTCACCACTTCCCATTGGCACCAAGTGCTCAGCCACGTCCAGGAAAGCAGGGTTCTGTAATGTGTAACTTGGGAAGGCAAATGCCATTGCTCTGAATGTCCCCTCTTCCTTCCCCCAGCTTTATATGACAAGCATGACTTCATATGGTGTGGCATATCCCTTTGGTTAGCTGGGGCCAGCTGCCCTGGCTGTGTCCCCTCCCAGCTCCTTGTGGCCGCCAGCCTGCTCACTGGTGGGATGGGGTGAGGAGCAAAACCAGCCTTGAGTGTGTAAGCACTGCTGCTTAATAACTAAAACAGCCCTGTGTTCTCCACGCCGTTTCTAGCGCAAATCCAAAACATAGTCCCATACAAGCTAATGTGGAAAAAAGTTAACCTTATCCCAGTCAAAGCCAGCACAATATGCTATTATTATTGGTGGTAAAACCATCAATAACATTTGAGTTTTGCTTTTAATTTTAAAAGGAAACTCATAGTTCTGTGGGTTTTTTTTTGTTTTGTTTTGTGGGGTTTTTTTTTATGTTCAAATAAAAAACCCTACAGTTGTGTAAAACACTATCATACACTTTTACTGATAAATCGCAGCAATCTTTATGAAAGGTCTACCCAGTCTGCCATTCATCACATGTGCTAACTGCTTCATCATTTTGTGGGTCATAGCAAAGCGCTGACCTGTGAATTGTGAACCCATGTAATTCATGTTTTGCTTTCCTGGAGTACTGTGTGTGCACACTCACTGTTTTAATAAAAATCAGTAGAAAATCTACCCTGGTAGTGAGGGGTTTTTTTGAGGGTTTTTTTTGCAATGTCTATGTTAATATAGGAATGCAGAAATACATTTAATACTATCTAACAGTGCTTGATACATCTTTTGAGGGGGATAAAAAATGATGATATTCTTGAATTTTGGTTCCTTCAAACTCATTGACTAAGTCCTCTCATTATTGGTACAATTAGCTGCTTAATGCAGGATTTAAAAGAAGATCTTTTATGTAAGCCTTAATGTAGGAAACAAAACTAGTAAAAGAAATACAGATCTGTTTGCTTCTTGTCTCTAATAGTGATAACTAAATGTGATTGCATCTGGCAGTAACTTTTGCCTACCACTAAGGAGTGATCAGTGCAGTAAGCTGGCCATTGGCAGGGTGTTTAAGAGCCTCACATGTCTTGTTTGTCAAATACAGGTCTCTGCCAATATGCATTCAAAAAGGAAAAAAATTGAAGCACTCTCCATATTAGAGAGACAAAACCCTTTCATTATGAGACTTAAGTACAAGAATAGCAGGAAGAAATGGAATGGGCAATGGCTACAAACCCTTATCAGTCTTATATCTTGCTGGCCTGTAGTATTCTGGGCATCTTTGTAGTCTACCTACCATCTATTTATCAGGAATCCCAGAAGTGTGTTTGCACAACGGCAGGTATGCATCAGTCTCAGCTGGCATCCTCTGCCAACAGAATTCCTACTGCAAGAATTACTTTGTCATGTTAAAATAATGGTTGTTTTTTCTACAGTACCTGAATGTCTTTGTACAAATTTAACACAACTATGATTTGTGTTTCTACCTGATGTTCTGGCTTTCATATTGGCTTCTCATAGCATTGATAAAAACATTCCATCTCATGGAGATGATTGCATCTTCCTTGCACACTCCCCCCTTCATTCATACTTCCATGCTATTAATTCTTCTTCAGTTGTAATGGTTAAGATTTAATTAGCTGAATCAAGAACACCATGTACATGTTAAATGGAGCCCAGGACCAGCCCCAGCCTGACACACCACAGCTGTTTGAGATACCCACTTCAGAGAGTTTGTGTCCTGTTGCCCTGCAGGGGAGGGACTTTCTTTTGGTGCAGACAGAGATCTAAAAAACCTGTGTGCCAGGCCAGACATAGTAAACTCCTGCTGTT
Organism: Microhierax caerulescens; assembly: GCA_035590215.1. Classification (NCBI taxonomy): domain Eukaryota; kingdom Metazoa; phylum Chordata; class Aves; order Falconiformes; family Falconidae; genus Microhierax; species Microhierax caerulescens. The sequence goes on from JAVJGJ010000034.1 coordinate 19,439,154, forward strand.
TGTTGCTGTTGCCTTTTTGCTTTTGTTGAAGTCAGTGATCTGTTGTATGTTTTATTTATGGTATCAGGGAAAAGCATGATAGCTCTGTTAATTGTATTTCCCCCTTAAAAAAGCACCTGTGTTCTTATAATAGAGAACAAGTCTCTATTAATTCATAATCCAAAATTAGTGGTCTGATCTCTGTATAATGTGATGTAGATGCAAAGACCACCGAATGTCTCTCTATGTTTTGAGACATAGACTGATTATTTTTCTAGTGCAGCTCCATTACATGGTTCTGGTGGTGCAAAGTAGTGCTACAATGTAGACACTGGATGGTAATTGTTGTCTGGGGAGACCCCTGCAGACCACACAGTCTGTGCTGTGAATTTTCTCTCTGTGATGACCAACAGAAGCACATCAAGACTACTGCTGCCATGCCCCAGTATCACCTGGGTAAACAAACAGTCATCAGGGCTCATAATAAGGTGTTTTGGATCAGAACAGCACTGAGAAGTGCACATATTTGTTGATAATCCTGAGAACCGAAAAGTGCAGGAGCTCCTTTCTGGGATCTGATAAGGAGCACAATGTAGCTGGAGCCAAAACTTAACTGTAAAGTTGGCAGTAGAAAACAACAGACAAATCATAGAAGCCTTTACTGGAGGAGTTACTTGTTTCTCACGTATGTGGACGCATCCATGTCCAAAGCTCGGTTTCTACCCATTTTTATGTATTTTCTACAAGCTGTGTTACATACCTATCTCAAGTAACTACCTTTTACATACACTGCAGTTTCTTATATTTTGTAGTGTGTGCTTCCTAGCTTTTTCTCATTTTATTTTCTGTAGCTTTACCTGCATTGTAATTTGACAATTTTCTATTTTGTTGGTATGCCAGTGTAGTAATCCCCAAAATTATGGGAGAACCAACTCCACGTTACAAGGAGCAGTATTTTGTTACTGTTCTCCCATGATGCTTTAAGGAAGCTCTTAGTAATAAAATGAATATAGGAGACCATTTACTGTTTTACATAAAACGATCAACATAAAATATCTCTAGGGGGAAAAAAAACCAACCCAAAACAAAAAAACAGACCAAAACCCCTTTGAATTATGTTGTTGGTTTTCTGAAACATAATGAATACAAAGTTTCCAGTTCCCCCAAAGTCTGATTTTTGTGCAAGACATTAATTTGTCCAGAGGTCTCAAGCTGAGATTGGAGCCAAATAAAATTCTATGAATTGTTCAGGTAAAGTAATTCAGAATCAATTTTATATTTTATGAGAAAGGAAGCAAAAATCTTTCATCTTTTGGAAACCTCTTCTGTCCTTTCAAATGAGTCTCAAAAAAACAGAGATTTGTTGTTACATAGAGGCTTGTTTCATCCACACACAATGTGTGGAAGAAGCATATGGTGGTTATTTTGTAATTTCTAAAACAAAGAAGCTAGTTACTGCAAGCGGACGGTCATGACATGTTCTATCAGATCTTGTCCCATTCTTAGAAAATGCCTGAAAACATCACCTAGAAATAGAAAAAAAGCCCTCTTCCCTCCTTCATTCTTAATTTAGAAAAAATCCCAAGTTCCAAACCAAATGTAAGGCATAAATTTTTAAATTTGAAACACCGAAGGATAACAGAAATGTTGAATTTAATGCAATTATTTTTACTCCTTTTTACCGTGCAGGATGTATTTGAAAAATTAATTTATTGACTTTGAGGGTGAAAGGGCTTGAACTTGCAGTTTATTTTTGGTGTTCTCAGGAGGAAATTCTGTTTAAGCTTAGTATGAATCATTCATGCTTTTGGAGTTAGGTCTTCAGTCTAAATTATTATATCATTGATGATTATAACCTGTGAGTTTCCCATCCTCCATGTTTTGCATTGTGCTTAATTAAGATTGGAGACATGACAGAATACCTTCAAAAAACCCTCCACAAATAAACAGGCTTGGAATCCAAGGATAACCATGTGATTGTAATTCAAAGGCTGAACAAGAGGAATCATTTGACTGCTGTTTATGGATTGATGTTTTGCTACAGTTGCATGTGACTACTACTCTGTAGAAATTCCTAGTCATTATACAGTATTGGAAGGATTGGCATTTTATTTGTGGGGGTTTTGCTTCATTAAAATCATATGTAATACCCACTTATTACTACTTATACTTCCTGCAAGGAAATTAGGAGCCTGCTATTTATAAGCATGTCTTAGGCTGCAAATATATTGATCTAATAGATACTTCAGGTACATCTAATGCAATTATGCTATCCTATTAGAATATGGAAGGTAATTGTTTTTATAATTAGTGTATTTTAGATTTGAATTCAAGTGGCAAATTATAAGAGTTAAAATGGAAAATAGTATACCTGTGTCTCAAACTAAGAAATAAATAGAGTTCTGTCAACGCAAAACTAATTCTGAGAGCTGACAAGGATTTTCTTACAGCCATGCTTTAACCTTTGGAAGGTTATACAGGCTAAAATCTGTGAATTGCTGATTTAGGGCATTGTGATTTTTTCAGTACCCAATTTTAATATGGTTTAAGCTAAAAACATTAGTGTTTGTAGCATTTGTTAATTTATACCTATATACACTTTTGAATAATATGGCCTTAAATTTTTCATCGGCTTATCCTGTTTTCTGTTTTTTAAATGGAAATTATATTTCTTCTTCTTTCAAAATCAGATCATATACTATTTCATTTAAGTCTGTAATGAACACCTAAGACTTTGATAGAATATACTATGTGTAAGTTCCTGTTACCAGTACTAATGATGTGAGAGCAAAAAACAATAGAACAAGACAATGCACTAAAAAGCCTAAAGCAGGATCTAGATAACTTGCATTTTGAAAATTCATTGTTCTGTTAAATTAATTATTTCATTCCTAGTTCACCGATGATTCCAAAGCTTATTCCTAATAATATGGAGAACTTGTTAGTCCTTTTGTTCCTTACTAGGTACTTATTTCTTTAGCATCAGAACTGTGCTTTTACTTGAACATGAAGGACTTCTCTTGCTTCAGGACTCTCACTGCCCAGAGAAATCACTAGGTTTTTTGGCAGGCTGAATTCTGGC
>JAVJGJ010000034.1:19456047-19494085 GCA_035590215.1 Microhierax caerulescens
GCCCAGGTGGCCAAGGAGGCCAACAGCCCCCTGGCTCGTGTCTGAACCAGCGTGGCCAGCAGGGCCAGGGCAGTGCCTGTCCTCCTGCACTCAGCACTGTTTTGGCTGCACCTTGAATGCTGGGTTCAGGTGTGAGCCCCTCACCACAAGAAAGACATTGAGGGCCTGGAGCATATCCAAAGAAGGGTAACAAAGCTGGTGAAGGGTCTAGAAAACAAGTCTTATGAGGAGCCACTGAGGGAGCTGGGGTTGTTTAGCCTGGAGAAGAGCTGGCCAAGGGGAGACCTGATCGCTTTCTACATCTACCTCAATGGAGGTTGCAGCAAGGTGGCCTTGGTCTCTGCTCCCAGGGAGCAAGCAACAGGACAAGAGGAAACAGCCTCAAATTGAGCCAGAGGAGGATTAGTTGGGAATTAGGAAAATTTTCTCCACTGAAAGGGTGGTCAGGCACTGGGACAGGCTGCCCAGGGTGTGCTTAAGTCACTGTGCCTTGAGGTATTTGAGAGGTGTGTAGATGTGGCACTCAAGGACATGGTTTAGTGATGGCCTTGGCAGTGCTGGTTTGTCAGCTGGACTCAGTGAGCTTAAAGGTCCACATAAACAATTCCACGATCCCGTAACTGTCAGTTTGCAACAGTTTCAAAAATAAAGAAGTTACTTTTCTAATATAAACACTAGAACAAAACTAGACAATGACTGATAACTACTTTTCCTCCCTGATTTCTCGTTTTTTCTTGTAGTAGTGCGCAGGATCACAGGAATCTTTGTGCCGTGTCTTTTACAAGCTTGATGGGCAGTGCTCTTTTCTGCAGAGCATTTATGATCTAGATGTAAGAAAGGGCTTCACCATTAAATAGAACATAAAATTGGAAGGAAAGATTATAAAAAGATCTGACGTAAGCAAATATCCAAGCCTTGCAGTTAAGTCAGTATTAATAATTTGAATTGGCTGTGGTAAAGGTGGGTTCCTCCCTTCCTCCTTCCCAGCAGTGTATCAGAGCTGCCTGGATGCATAACTTCAGGTGACTGTTTCTAGCAATGACATCTTTATATAGTTGGTTAAGGTGTCATGCCATGGGCCATAGATGGGGGATGACTATAAATACAAGGCTGACGTCTGAGTTCTCTGCAGTTATCTTCGCTATAATTCTTTACCAGTTGTCTCAGCTATAGTTAGAAATGTTCTGGTGAACATACACTGAAGTCTTTACAACAGACCACTTTTTTTTTTCCCCCCATCAGTGGGGAGTCTCAGAGTTTAGTTTGCAGTAAGGTGAGATTTAAATAAATTCTCTTCTTTTCTAGAACTTCTGCTTAAAAATTGTCAGGTTTTATATAGAATTTTCAAAAAAGCACTTCGAGATAGAATTAGGATTGCAATGCCCACCTACACTGCAATTTAGCACTGAGCGAAAATGAAATTCTGTGATTTAGTGCTTTAGTTTTTGGGGAAATACATTCGATTTCAGCCTTCTATTTTTTTTATTTTTTTTCTTCTGAGAATAATTATTCTTGCCCACCTTATGTGGTTTATAAACGTACTCTTTGAAAGTGTTAGTTTTCTCTTGTTAATTTTACAGTTCTAAATCTGTTGATTAATCTAATGTTTGCCTGTTTGTGTGTCTGGGGGAGGTGGATGTAACCACTTTGCCAGAACATGCAGTTCTGTGAAAACTGCATCTATTTTACTGGAAATTTATTTTGGGGGGGGGGAGAAGGAATTGCTTTTTTGCAATTTTATTTCAGAAACAACACTTGCTGTATAATTTTTAAGAAAGTATATGGAATTCTAAAAGGGAAAGATTTTAACTGTTCTGAAAATTATTTATTCTATTTCATTTCTCCATGAGGTTATTGTAAAGACTAGTTTTAAAATTTTAAAATTGCCATTATTTTACAATTTAATAGGTATATTTCCTGTAGTATTAGTTCCTCTGCATACAATTCTGGTATCATTTGCAGAGAATAGATGATAATGCCTATACATTACATTTTACTAGTTTTTTTTAAGCTATTGCCTCAGTTTTTGCATTTGTCAATGTTTTTAGCATAATTTGACCAACGATTAACTCAGCTAGTTGTACTTACTGCTGCTTTGCAAGCACTCAAGAAGGCAGTGGTCACAGAGGAATGGGTTTTGTACTCAACTTCATTTCATTATTGAAGTTTACGTTAATTGTACTGCCAATTCCACAGTGAGCAGGGCTGGTAAGATCCATGGTAGTTTCCTGTAACAACTTCAAAACTGATACTGATTTCCATCATTTAGGCAGCATTTCAGCCCAGTACCTGGGTACATAGGGAGTCCTAATGACTTCAGTAAGATTTCTCGTGACTTGGTGCACTGTTCTGTACTGGGACTTCAGAGGAACCTTGTCTTGCTCTTGCTGTCTGTACTGAGTGCCATTCTGCCTGTGGTGTTTGTTTGTTGAAGTAGTACTGCCTCATGCATAAAAGAATATTTCTAGTCTAGAGCAGAAATTTGAAATTATATGAAACTAATCAGACATGAAGAAATATAACTTCTACTGTCTGCTTCTTGCTTTCTAGAAGAAACTGTCCACTATCAATTGTAAAAAAAGAAAAAAAGTCCTTAGACAGAAATACATATATAGCATTATGACTGCATCATACTGTTGTAAAGATGTTACCTATATTTTAACGTATGCATGCCTGCTTGTATTTATTTTTCTTCATTAGTAGTAACCCAAATAGATTATTGAATTGAAGGATGATTGCCTCCTATTAAAAAACTTACACAGTGTTAACATCAAATGTAATCTCTCATACAGGTTGCTTGAGAGATGCACCTTTTTTAGCAACCGGTTACCTTCACTCCTTGTAAAAAAATAATAATAGGTAAGAGATTCTGTCTTCAGTAATGATCACTGGTTGATTCTGCAGTCACAGACAAAGCCGTAACACATGAACGATTCACTGCTAAAGTCTGAGGGCTTTGGGGCATTTTGCTCTACACAGGAGAGTTTAACAGCATCCAAAAGATGAAAAATAACCTTCTGAGATGATGTGCTATGCTGTAACAGTAAAGAGGTTTGTTGCTGCTTTGTATCTTATAGAGAGTTGTTCCAAGTACACATCTTCTTGCTGTCGTCCTATGACTAGGTAAAGCTTGTCAATTTGCAAAATGAAGATAGGGAATATACATGTGTTCTTAATATAAATAAGTTAAGTCACCTAGCATTATTATTGAACTTTGATCAGCAGGAACTTTAATTAGTCGCTGCTGCTGTTGGCAGAGCATCTAGTTATTGTTATTGTTATTTGGATGCCTGTTTTGTCATTCACTGTATTGTTGTGTACTTGTAGTCCAAGGGAGATAACATGACTGTATTCCCAAATCTGCAGTGATCGTAAGAGTAAAGGCGCTCATGGATTCAGGGAGTTGAGTCCTTTCTGTGAAGGGGACTGAATTAGGCTTTCAGTAGTTGTTTTTAGGCTGGTTTGCAACATCAACTACTGGTGAGAGCTGAGCCTGTCTGTGGAGCTAAAATCTTCACTGTAAAGCTCCTGTTCCTTCACTGAACAAAGAGAGTGAAAAATTTTGAAATATTAAATATTGGAGTGACTCAGACATGAGTAATAAACTCTCCTTGTCCTCAAAAAAAAAAAAAAAATCTTTTTAACAATCAAAACACAGAGAGGAGAAAAAGATAGGGAGTGATATTGTTAGGATGTACTTACACAATTCAAAACCCAGAAGTTTTTCTCAACAAATACGTATGCATCTATTTATTTGTCTTCTCCAATCAGAAATGTAGCCATTATAAATGTTTTTAAATATCCAGAAAACAGCAACAAAAATTATAACTTAAAAATCATGTGCTGACATACCTTGACTGATGTCCTCATTGTTAGAGGTCTGGATAGCTGCCAACCTTCTTTAGATACCCTGCAAAATAATTAGATTCTGAATTGACCCAACTTCAGATATTTTTGAGGCCTCACTATTACTAGAATTCATCCACAGAATGCCTATGGGAGAAGCACACATCATCATTTCATTACTCTTCACAGTCTGAGGTTCAAACTAGGAACCAGGAGATATCTTCAAAAATACTCTGGTTGTTTGCAGCACTTAATGTTAGCTAATAGCAAGTTATAGTAGCCTAAATGACAGGTAAATAGCTCAAATGTTAGAATTGTTAAAAAGCCAAATATATTCTAATGCCTAGTCATAATTGTTGGAAATGTTGAAGACTCTTCAGAGGGCACCTTTCATAAAAAAATAGCTGAAAAAATAGTCTGTGAATTGCAAAGACAAAAATCTTTTTGTATGCAGTGAAGTCTCCAAGGCTGCAGATGAACAAGCTCCTTTGGGTAGTCTAATGCTCTATCAGGCGGGCTACACAAAATATAATGAGTGATCAAAAAAGTGGCATGTGAGTTTCAGTGTAGATAAATTTAATGTAATGAATCTGGAGAAAAATCTTATCTAAACCTGATAAGATTCTGACAGATTTCAGAAAGCAGAACTTGGGAGTCACTGCTAGCAGTTTTTGAAATTGCTGGCTCGGTGAATACCTGTTCTCAAAAAAGCTCTCAATGTCTTTGGCATTATCAGGAAAAGTATTGAGGGGGAGTTAAATGCTATTTTAAAACTTACACCCATATCTTGAGTACTGTAGGAGGACACAGTAGAATTAGGTTATAGAAGATCACAGATAAAATAACCAAGAGGGTAGAAAAAGCTACCTTGTGCGTAGAGGCTAAAAAGGCTGAAATTCTTCAGTCTGGAGAGTAGAAGACTAAATAGGGGAAATATGAGGATTACAGAATCATAAAGACATTGAGTAAAGTAAATGTAAAATTGTTACTCAACAAATCTTTGTGCTAGAACTAGGAGGCACTAACTAAAACTATTACGAGGTTCAAATAGATGCGATAAATTACTTTCACACGGAAAACCTTGGAAATCTATTGGCATAGGAGATTTTGGAGATGTCTCAGATGGTTCATGAAGGGATTGCAGTAATTCCTGGACAGCTAGCCCATGAACACAGATTAAAGGGAGAGAATGGATATGGGCAAGCATAATCCAGTGATTAATGATGCTTGGGGAGTGGATGGGGGAAATTAAGGGCAGATAGCTAGGTTTGCATGTACTCTGCTGAAATGGCTTTTCCTCCAGCCCCCATTGCTCTCTGTTGGGTTAAATTAATTACGAACATTTTGTCTGTAGAGTAATTGTGTGGAAGGGTTCTCTCCCCATCCTGAAGCCCAGGTCATACACACTGGGGAGAGACCAGGTGAAGAAACTGGGTATCTGTTTCTGTCATCAGCTTGTTCTCCCAGTGGTACCAAGGCCAGTTAATGCAATGTATTCAGCCATGTATATTTATAATTGCTTACTGTAACAAACGGCTATATACCAGGAAGTACAGAAATATCAATTTAATTTGTCTTAATGTAGTTACAGGAGGCTATTGGTTTTATCTTTAATATTAAATTCTGTTTTTGTGTAGAGCAGACTGGGACCAGGATCAGATAATAGAAAGGTTGAAGATGCTAAATTAAACTTTGATTCTTTGGTTATTATTTATCGACTTGTAGGACTTCCTACTTCTAACCTCCTTTTTTTCCACTTTTTTAGTATCAAAGATTGTTTTATGATTTTCTAACTTTGTGTGTTATATCTTTTATTTTTTTAAATATCCATGTGTGTTTCAATGTAGCATTGAAATACCATATTAACAAATAATATCAAATCAACTATATCTATTGTATCCATTGTGTTGCAGGAAAGCCAGACCTTAAAGTACTTCAAAGTATTAAAAAAAAAATAATAAGTGAAGCTGCTGTGTTTTGACTAGTTACATCAGCTGGTTCCAGATACTGTGTTGCTTAACAGTTGTTGCTCTTTTTGTCTTCTGATTTTTTCTCTTTTCCCCATTTTTCACTTACAGTAGCATTTATTTATGTTGGCTTATCCTGAGGCCCATTTTCTTGCTTTCCTTTTTGATCAGGTGTGTTGCTATTAAGTTAGAGTTCTTGCACAGATACCTACTGCTGAGATGGATGTTACTGGCACCCAGAACAGGTTTCTCTCTTTCCTGTTACGTTGAAAATTATAGTAATTGTTTTGGGCACTTCATTTATTCCTTATTCCGGCAATTTAAAGAATACAAAAAAGTCAGTAATACAATGAAACTAAATTTCTCAAGGATGTCTGGGGAGAATCTCATTGGATACTTAACAAAATCCTAAGAAACTTATTTATAGCATTGAAATGAATGGCCATGGATGTATCCCCTGTCTTTTTGAGATTCTGAAAGTAATATGCAATTTCATGTGTATACATGTATGTATTTCAGCAGTTAATTAAATAGTGATTTGATCACTTGTAATTTGTGATGTTCAGGTGGGACATTTCATTTCTAAATTGAAGTTGAATGTTTTCATCACTTGATAGATTTTCTTTAAAGTCCTTGCAGTATGTATACAATAAATTGTTATCAAACAGTCATTATCTAAGAAAAGAGCTTCACTGAAATGGTACGATTAAAATATTAGTTTGCTCAGTAGTCAAAAGGTCAAAACTTCATAGTAAAGTGGCTATTGATACTATTTTTTAATAGCAATCTTCAGTCATTATATGTTAGCAATAATAAATTGTATAGTTGCTAATAGTCCATATACTGAAGGATTACGGTTAGCTGCTTCTTGGGGCTGCAAGTTATTATATGTGATCAATTTGATTGCTGCTAATGGTTTGTGATTTAAGTGATTACTGGGCATGAAGAACAGTTTTGTAATTTGTTCTCCCCAGTGAATAATCTTTGGTTTCCTGGATACGTTTTTTTTTCTGTTTATCAGTTGGTTAACTTCGGGTAAATGAGAGAGAGGAGTGCATAAAACTACATCAAAGTACAGCTCAGTCTGTGCTAGGCACTCTCGGTTTCCTGTCTGCACAGGGAAGTATACTTTCCTTTTGGAGGTTTGCTATGTATTGCAGGGCTTCTTTGAAATATTGCATTTGACACAAATGGTGGGAAACTTCTGAATTTATTAAAGAAACCCAGTACAGTGAAGAGCTGAAATAGTGAGATTTGCAGGCTATTTATGGCATAGTTCCTGTGGAATTCGGCCCCATGTGATTGTTATCTTCATAGGCATATGATGGGGGAAAAAAGACATTGTTACCTTTAACAAGATGTAGTTATTATCTACTAACTGGACTTACAAAAGAGGTGGTCTATACAAAATGCATGATAGTGCTGTACAATATAAAGGGTTTTAACAAACTGTTGAAATCGGTATGCTGCTTAGTACTGACAAAATTGTGATGAGCTATTCAGGTCATTTGAAATAAGCACTGACAAAAGCTTTACAGTATAATTTGTTCTGGATTCTATTAAAAAGACCCCAAACACCTCATATTTTAAAAAGAAACAGTAACTGTTTCAATGGGAGTGTTTTTTCTGCCTTATTCCTTTACTAAGTGTGCAGTAGGTCTCACTTTTGTTGCCATTTAAGTCAGAGAAAAAGGACTGCTTTTGTGGGTTTTTAAAAACTTTCTGAAAAACAGGTTATTCGACATAAAAATTTTTACAGTTTCAGATATGATAAGGGGAATTTATTTGTTGTTGAAATAAAGTCCTTGCTTATAGTGGTTTTAAGCCTTTAAAGGTAAATTACTATTTAAAATATGGTTCTATTTTGTCATGATAAGCAGCTCTTGCACAAGAAGTGCCAGGTCAGAGCTAGCTGGTTCTCCTTCACATGCCAGAAAACCATCAGTTAATATTTGGAAGTTATGAAATCTTGATGATTCTGAAATTGTGACATTCTGAGTTTTACATGCACATCACATACATATCTGTACACATAGTCCTGTGTATGCATTTTTCTTGTTGTAACACTGATTCTGTCAGCTGTATTACGTTAGAGGAGAGCTAAAAATTACTTCGCGATACTTCAAGAAGACCTTGTATTTTAGCAGTTTTAAAACCCAGCCTAATCGTTAATGCCTCTAGAAAACACTGTATCAAATCAGGATCCCAAGTAGCTACATAAATCTCTTCTTGAAAGAAAGTTCAATTCCAAGGCAGATGAGAGACAATGTTATAGATGGCATCATCTGCAACAAAATACTGTTTTGATGATTCAGGCTTCCTATAGGAGTAGTTTATACCTGTTGGATTCTCAGTTCTGGGTAAAACTAGAGAAAAAAACCCAAAACTAAAAACCTTCACCTTTTTTCAGACCAGTTATTACATTTTGAAATTTGGCATTGCAGCGTTTCTATATTCTCTTTCCATTACTTTTACAAGCAGTGTTTTGTTGGTGTAAATCTTTAATAAAATAGGTAAACTTCATGCTTCTCATGAGTTAACATAGCCATACTCATCCATCCTTTGTACATCTTTAGTCTGGATAGATTCTTATGTTTAGAAGACATTGTTCTTGCCTGTGGTGCATGAGGATAGTTGGTGCCCTCAGTTTTCGTTTCCACTTGCCATCAGGACTTTTTAATCCACCATACATATGGAAGGAACAGAATGCTTATAGCGTCACCTCAAATATGATGCCAGAGTAAGTTAATTTTCTGGGCTGGGAAACCTTCTTTAGTGGCTGAATGTACCTTTGTAGCTTATGGCTGAATTCAGAGATGCTCCAACTAAAAGCTTCATTTCAAGTTGGTGAAATTACCTGAAATTGTAGGTTGGTAGATTTGTTTCTGCTGTATGGTTATCTGAGGGCATGGGTGCCACACATACCTTGACATTTAATATGGTACACTCTGGGCTGACCATTATCCAGCACAGGATGATACCAGAAGCCCTAGGGCTATAAACGACTCATGTTTATAGGCAATGACTGGTTGTTCAGTGAAAGAAACCTGGAGAGTAGGGTATACCCAGTTTTAGAGGTAACAAAGTGAACTGAACAGGAAAAGTATCCAGCAGAGAAAAAATCTGGTGTTATACAGAACTGCAGATCAGTGAAGAGAGAATGCATAACTTGTCATTCACCAGATTCCCCATTGCTGCCCGGCCAGTACTGTTGCATGGGGCTGTTCCAGCCCAGATGTAAAGCTTTGCACTCATCTGTGTTGAACTTCATGAGCTTCTCAGTAGCCTGATTCTCTAGCCTGTTCAAATGAGTCTGAATAAGCTGTACCCTCAGTTTACTACTTTCCCTAACTAGGTACCACCCACCAGCTGTGGACTGATTTATTGCAGTGAGTGATTTGAATGAATACGTATAGGTAGGCATGCTGATTTTTGTGTCTCATTTGTGTGTAGGTAGATCTTTCTTGTAGGCTGCTCCCAATGACATATGAAAATACCTTGATCTTATTCTGCTAGTTTTGCTGTAATGGTTTGGTTTCACATCTGAGTTATTACAATTCAGTATTTGTATATAAACAAGCCCTAGGGAGTTCTGTTTCATTCCAGGAGGCTCTTATTGTTCCTTGGCTAACTTCTGTAATAGACAAGTGCAGTATAACCAAAGAAAGGGGTTTAAAGATTACTTGTAGCAGTGGGAGAGTTAGACTTACAAGATGCCTAACAAGAAGCAATCAGAAAGAAGGATGTCAGACAGCTGATTGCAGTCTGAACACGTATGTGTCCATGGGGGAAGAAATTTGAAGGAAAAACTGACAGAGGGATAGACTTATATTAGGCATTAGGAAGAAATTCTTTACTGCGAGGGTGGCGAGATGCTGGCCGAGACTGCCCAGAGCAGCTGTGGGTGCCCCATCCCTGGCAGTGCTCGGGGCCAGGCTGGACGGGGCTGGGGTCAACCTGGGCTGGTGGGAGGGGTCCCTGCCCCTGGCAGGGGGTTGGAACTAGGTGATCTTTAATGTCCCTCCAACCCAAACCATTCTGTGATTCTATGATCCTATGTCTCTGTGCAGGGGTTCTGGACAAGTGACTTAGTCTTACAGTTTTTATTTCTATTTTAAGCAGGAAAAAGGTATTTCCCCCACTGTTTTGAGTGACTGGAAGGCATTTTTGAAAGTCTAGAATGTCTTTTTTCAAGTTCCTTTCAAATGCTAAGGTTAATGACATTTCTTGGAATGCAGTTCACTATAAACTAATGCATGCTATTTGATACCAGCACAGTTAAGACCATGTCATATTTATACAGATAAGGTGCAAAATTTAGTGTACCTACATGAGCTTAAAATATCAAAACATATATAATGAAATTATGAAGTATATAATTTCAGCAAAAAATGTTAATAATTTATATATAAACATTCATCAAAGACTGATTTTCTGGTTTCCAGTTTCCAGTAGCAGAGGACACTAATGTGTGTGAAGGTTATGGCCTTTTAGAGTTCGTGCTGCACATCATGTTTAGGGTACCAGCCTGTCCTGTCAGGCATAGACTCTGCTTGTTTCACAGCTCTCCCAGGACAAGGTGAATCATAATTGGATGGGATCACTTGGAATCAAATGTTTGAGCTAAATAGGTATGCTCTAGGAATTTAGGCAGATTTAATAAGGTTTAGTTGCTGGAGTTAGGGAGTATTTGGTTTTAAAGTATAAGTTGAGAAGGCTTTTATTTTCTCTCTAAATAAAGTATTATGTTAATCAACTGCGTTTTTAGAAGTAGCTTTTTGATAGTGGCTTTCTCATTTTTTTTTCTCTTTCCTTTGGCCAGAGGATGTTTCTGTATCAGCTTCAATTAAGTAAACGCTGAGCCCCAGAGTGAAACAAGGGGCTGGATCAAGTTGTTTTGTAAACCTTCATTTAAATAGTTTTATTAGTGTGGGTTACTGATCAAGAAAAATAAATTTTGGTTAAAGAGTCTCTGAAGCTGCTTTTTTGATTTAGTTTTCAATTGCAATGTAGTAACTATTGATTATGCAGTATTAAAAAAAAACCATATTAAATGGTATTGTTTTGTAAATTTAAGATTTATAGGCAGTTATTTACAGGCCAGCAAAAACAGATGCTAGAAACAATACATAGTCAAGTAAGTAAAATGTTGCGCTGAAATCCCAGTATTCCCTTACATTCTCTCTGTTTGACAGTACCAACAGTTACTGTCTTTCTTAGGCCTCTCTTAATTTCACACTGGGGAGTAATGTAGGGATTTGGAAATGGCTAAAAATTGACTTTTTCTATATATTGACTGTTAAATAAGTATCTAAAACTGATAGCCGTGTTTACATAAATCTTCAAAAGTAACAGTAAATAGAGTTTTATTATTAATTTCCTCTTTTTTTTTTTTTTTTTTTTTTAACCTGCCTCTAATAATAATGAAAGTTATTCCGTTTTGTAAAATTACTAATTTATTACTAGAAGGTTATTTTAGATTAAAGCATTTTGGTAGTGATGTGAAAAACAATTACTATATATTTCATCTGTGACCTAAATAAAAAGTAGTATCAATTTAGGGCAGAAGGGGAGAAACACTGCTGTAGATCTTTGTTTTTCTGTAGTGCCCTCAGGGTTTCTAATTATGCACAAGCTATGCAAGATACATACCAAACAATTATTTTCTACTCTTGTTATATATTACTTACTTTCATCTTTTCCTCATCCTCTGCTATTAACTGTTACTACCAAATGCCTATATTGTCTACTAACCTTTAAGCACATAGTCTTTGAGTAAGATACTTCTCAGCAGAAAATCTTTTGGCAGCACACCACAAGAAAGCACGTGGCATTCAAGACTGAGCAGCATATCTAGACAGAAACATAAAACAAAATTGCCTTCCTTTATGAAAGCAATCAAGATGTTTGTTTGAGCCCTAACAACTCAGAATAAATACTAAAGGTTATTACCAAGGAGATCTGTGTTTCTTAGATTTGTGTTTCATAAATTTGTATAGAATGTATCTTATTATTTACCTAAAAATGCTTTTCAGGAGTTTTTATCAATAAAAAAAAGGATCTTAAACTCAGTGCTCAAGTTAATATAATAGAAATTAATTTCTTGTCTTGATCATCAAACATATATAGCAAATTTATCAGTAAGTAATTTGCTGCAAAAATAAAGACATCACTGTAAATACATAAATCAATACAGAAAATATAAAGTGAAAAATATATTACAAAGTCTTCTACCTGTGGATTTATGTATTTTTGTCTTTGATGCACTTACATAACGTAACAAAGATAGTATCTTCTGCAAAGTCATTGGAAAATGGAACCAAAATCAAATACTGTGAAAGTGGAAGAAAGTGTGATTGACATTACCAATACAGAAGCTTCAAACATGAGATAAAAAAATTATTTTAACATATGCTTAAAGTTGGTAGTCAAAGGACATTTATGGAAGACAGAATGCTTTATCTCTTCTAGAAGAAAATTCATATAAAAATTTCAACTGGCAATAATATTAGTCAATGTACTGTTGTAAGATACCCAGAATGCAGATGATAAAGATGTTAAAATAATAATGACAAAGTTCACTTGAATTGTTTACAAATACCTGTTGACATAAACACTGAAATTAATATTTGACATAAGGTCTTTGAGCATTTAAGAGCCTGACTATGATGCTCATACTCAAAATTTAGGAGTACTCATTTTGATTTCTAATGTAGTGAATGGTCATTAAATTGAACAAGTCTAGATTTTTATCTGTATCATTGTTTTGTTATCATATACTTTTTACATATGTCTATTTACTATGCATTATATACAGTAATTGGGATTTGCAGGCTTTATATTTAAAGGTTGTTACCAAATGATATGTGGGTGTTTGGGTTTTTTTTGTTTGTTTTATGGTGCAAAATTGTCATGGAATGGGTTGTGCAAAATGAAAGGACAGGCTATTATAAGTACACTCAAGTACACTTGACAGTCAGTGTTTTGTATCCTACAAAATTAACCTTCAGACCTTACCAGTTGAAAAGTAGAAAAGTGAAGCTTCTAGGTGATCTGACTTTTCAAATATTTTAGAGCATGCCATTTTGAGCTGAATTGTCCAGATACTGTTTGAATATTTGTATTCGGAATATATATTTCCTTTTCAGAGTTATGTTGGTGATATTTTTGCTTTTATTTTTGCAAAGCGATCAACCAACCAACATTCCTCTTATTACACGAGGAAGCAATGACGTATGTGTGGCTGTTGTCTTAATACATTACATGTGGAGATTTCAGTTACCGTATTAATATAATAAAGATTCATCTTCTGGTTTTTATCACCATATTACTGTACCTAATCCAAGTATCAGATCTGCTTTGAGCCCCAAGTTGTGGCCAGATGACAGACACCACGTTTTCCCTGTCTCATCTCACTTCCCGAGTTTTGACATAGAAGTTTATGATTCAAGGGACTGCACAAGGTTATGATTCTCTTAAGATTTCCACTTGCTAAAACACATTGAAAAAGATACTTTCCTTTAGAGTCTATCCTTTCCAAGGCTGTATAACAACTAAATCCATAAAGAGACAGGCTTTGCTAAACTGTTCATCCTTTACTTTAGACAGAACAAGAAATATGAATCTGTGCAAAACAAGAAAAACTTCTGTGGAATGACAAAAGAATACCCACATGTAGGATATTCCGTACTACAGTTTCTTAAATCCAGTGTTGGATTTCAAAGAGTTTCAGTTCCCAAGTTTCTGACTTTTATTCCTGCAGCATAGCTTTCTCTTTTATGTCATTATCTCCTCTTTGACTCAAGCAGCCAGGTTTCTGCAGTCCAGCATACATTAGGATGTAATATCATTCATCTGGTGTTGCTTCAGAACAGTATCATGTAAAATGAATAACTGTCCACAAAGGGGATTATTCAAGACTTGAGCAAGTTTTATGGATAATGAATGGCTTCAGTTGGCTTTGGGCTCTGCCCGAAATTTTAAAAAGATAAAAAACTTTGATGACCAGCCAAATCATAGAATTAAGCTTTCAGAAAGCAACAAGTTAAAGGATCATTTGAGGAAAAGGAAATTGGGTACTGTGGTTTTTATTCTGCTGTGACCGATGAGTTGATGCATGTTACTGCTTCGTTATGACAATGTATGTAAGCGTATTGCTTAGCGCCTCTGTCATCCCACCATTTTGCCTCTCTCTAATCTGCTGCTAGTTTTAGCTGTGACAGCTTAAAAGCCAGCACTATCAGCTAACCTACACTGTCAGATCACTGCTGCTAAGTTTAGTTTAATGGGAGCTGAATGTTGTAATTGTGTAGGACATGGTAATCTCTGGGAAACCGGGTGAGAGACTGGGCATTAAAGTAAATGGGAAACTATGAAAAATCCTTGTCCCATATGGTCTGCGCCACATACGTAGCTTCGCTGGTCTTTAAGCTCACTCAGGGCTTCTTTTGGGGAGAGGTAATAACTGTTTTGGCACAACTGTGGCAAATCCCACTATCTGGATTTTGAATGTATTTGATCAGTCTTAACTCTTTAATTACTAGTTTTCTCTTCTGAGCACTGACCTGGTTCCCAGGTGATGTGAATGATGTCTTCACTGGGCAGTGCCTTTGTATTCTGAATATTTGTCATCCAAATAGAGGGACTGTGGAAGTGCTTGAACTGACATGGATGGGTCACACCACAGCTCAGATACACTGATGTAGCTCTAGTTTTTCCTTCATATTTAAGCTGCAGCCAACACAGCAGCACATCCCTGAATACAACACCACATTATACTTTGTAAAAAAATCTTCATTTACATGTAGATTTAGTTCCTTATGCAAATGTATACACATATTTAATTGAGATAAAGAGGTTTGATGTAAAAATGTTATTACCATTTTATATTATTTTAAAACACTTTCTCTGGCTGCATGTGTTGCTTGGGTTAATGACTTCAGGCCAAAACGAAAAGAATTTTTTCACCTTTACCCTTACAAATTCATTATGTCAATGCAATTCTGTAGTGAAAAACTCACAGAAATAATAGAACAGTGTGTATCAGCTGGATTTTTTTAAACTATTTTTTATGAAAACTGTAAATGGAAAACACTATTTCAGAAATCTTAATTGGTATAATATTTATTGCTCATTAATTTAACTTGATTTTATATTTGAAAAGGTTTTTTATTTATTGTATATTTATATTTTTTTAATAAGGAATAAGAAATGAGATAATTGAAAGCAGAACTGACGTGTTTTATTGCAGAAATAGAAACAGTTTCATGATTCTATCTGTCCTACTGATAGTATTTGGAAAAGCATTCTGTTTAAGTTCATCCACCTGTCAAACAGCTTAGTGCTTCTTTCTTAGTGCACTTCATCAATGTATTGTAAGAGCCATTTTTATTCATACCTTGAGAACCTTGGATACAAGACTTGCAAGTATAAGTAATAATTGTTTTTTTTTCCATAAACAAGCACATTTAAAACACTGTCTTTTCAGGAAATCAAGGTGAGGAGATCAGCAACATTCAGGAAAATGGAATATATATGTATGCACACAAACATATTCTTTACTGATACTGAGAGCATTTCTGTCACCATTTTTTAGATTGCTGTGAAGATAGTGCTGGGAAGCCCCAGCTGAAATCAGAACCCCATCATGCCAGACATTGTACAGTATTGTCAAGTCAAAAATAAGTAACTGAGACGAAATATTAGCAGAGATGCTTTGTAATCAGTAGAACAATAAACTTTATTAGCAAATTCAGTGGTTTATTTCTATGCATATTAATTTTATCCCTATTTCTTTAAAATGTTTCTTTGGTCTTACTGCATTTGAGTCAGATTCTCGCTCTGATGTCTCTGACAGGGCGGATGAAAGGCCCCTGACAAAGTCCCTGAAAAAGAGACAAAATGAAGTATATCATAGTCAACCCAACAGTCTGTGTGTCAGAAATACCTGAAATGATATTTCTGTGTGGACATATTATTTCTTGATTCCCGTCTGGTTTCTTCTCTCCTTGCCCATATCATATTACAGTCTGCAAAATAATTTAGTTGCTCATTTATTCTGTCACATACCAGCTTCCAGTTAGGCCATTTATGCGTAAGTAAATAAACAACTATATGCCCAGAGTCTGGCATACTGCTCTGTTCACGTTTTACTTGTGGTTTAGAAAACCAGAGGCTGTTACTCCAGGGGCTGTGGGGATCTGAATATAGTGAATGGCCATAGTTAAGGTTAGCGTATTATTTTTCAGGATGTGCTACAAAGTTGAGAGGGTGTGGCAATTTTCAAATACAGCGTTGCTGATCATTTCAGCTAACCTGGCAGTGTGAGAACACTGATCCTGTGAGCGGTGGCTCTGCTGTGCTGTTTTGCTTGGGAGGACATGGAACAAAACTGGAAATGAAATATTTGAGATGTGTCAGTGGCTGCAATGAAACTGTACAAAGAATGAACTACAGTACTGATGGTCACATTCTTACCATAAGGTTTATAGCTCTTCTTTTTAGTACCTGTGGATGTTTTCTTGAGAGAGATCTGTTGCTATGTTTAATATTTTTTTTAATAATTTATATATATATATATATATATATATGTACCAACATTAATATATCAGCACAGCCAGACACCCTCTGTCAAGCAGATAATGGTTTGGTGGATATTTTTTAATACTTGTTCCTAGAAACTAAAGAGATGCCTTGGTCTAAAAGCATGCCTACCATTTACCAGGTTTCTGTTAAAGGAAATCTGTTGCAACGTATTCATTTAGTATATAGCTGCTTAAAGCATCGTCATCGTAAGCATCTGGAGTAATAAATGGTCTAAAGTAATGCAGCTAAAGTTCACCTATGATTGGATAACCACAACAGGTGTTTAATTACAAATACTTGATAATGATTATTGTATGACAGGAATTTCTAGGGCATATATTCTTTAAAGATACTCATAGTATTGCCTAAAAAAAAAAAAAAAGTAATTAAGCATTACATTACAATAAAAAAATGCATCTATACTGAGTTTAATCTAATAGTTTTGAGATACACTAAACACTTGCCTGGTTTGTAGTGCCTTGAGGACTTGTAACTAACTCTGCTTGTTTATTGGAGTGTTCAAATTTGAATGAATTTCTTCTAATAAAAACCCTGGAGAAAAGAAAGTTTGAGCCTTCTAATATTTCCCTGGAATCCAGAAAGAGACTCTGGAGACTTGAGTGGCTGTTTCCTAACGATACCCTAAAACAGTAGATATATTTCCTGTTTCCCATAGGTGGGAGCCTGTCAACAGCCTTTTCCATTCCAGCACTTTTCTTATATCATATTCAAACTATTCACGCTTGAAATCAAGTGACTACATAATTGCAACAACTTGGAATAAACTGATTGTCAGTCTTTTTCTTTTCTAGCTAGAATAACTAGATCTTATAAATAAGAGGGTAAAGGAGTTGTGAGACTAAGAATCACAGTTTCTACTTATAACAATAAGTATTTGTATAATATTAAATAATAATCACATGGACCTATAACGAGTGTAGAAAAATCTGTGCTACAGTCAGCAGATCTTTCCTGTTTATATCAACATCTAGGCTAGCTGTACACTTTCAGGCCACACCAAAGTAAAATTTTCTGTAGGTGACTTGTTTCCACCTCCCCAGTATTTTAATTCTAACTTGTTCCGAAAGATTAAAATTGATTGAACTTGACTGAAGAAATTGAACTTGTAAATTCAGTTGCTAGTACTGTCTCGAAATTTGAAATACTGACATCTATCCAATCATCATTATGTAGACAATCAAAAGTGTGGGGCTTCTGTTTTGTACAAAGCTGAGGACTGAAGGCTAGGGACCACTTGATTTTGTACTTTTGACTCTTTGCAATTCCATATATTAATGAAAATCCATACCTTGAACATTATCTACAGTTATATACAGAATTTATTTTATGTGTGGATGTAGGAAAACTGCTGTGTGTTATAAATCAAACACACTGAATGAAATCCTATTCTCAGCCAAGAGAGAAGCTTTTTGCCTCTTGGAAATACTGATTTCTCCTATTTGTTATTGCCTACATTTTTAATGCTTAGTTTTTAATTTTTTTTTCCCTCCCATTAATGTTCATGAGGGATACATGACTATTTTGAATGGAAGCTTAAAGTTCAGAAGAACTTGTTACTGACTAGTAATGTGAAATTTTCTGGGTCATACAGTGCCCTTCACGTCACCATCCTTTGTTGTAAAATGAAGCTAATCCTGCTTTGAGAAACACTGGAATAAAAGTTTTGTCCTTTACAGAATGTATGGAGCTCTGCTGCATTCTAAGTCATCATTAAAAAAATACTTATATTCCCCAAAACAATACTTGGTATTTATGATGTCAGATCTTCAGATAGTAACTATTAATTTTTGGAGCTCTCATGTGATTATCCTTTTAACAAATCATTCTGTGAATTTAACTGTTAGGCATATTAAATAAATATACCTAACTGATGCTATTTTGAGCAAAAATGTGTGTCCAAGTGTTGAGCATAATATATATGGCAAAAAGCACACCTATATTAGAAAAAAAATACGATTAAGTAGCATTCGTAAATGTTAAAAAAAAAAAAAAGTTTAAATTGGGGTTGGTGTAATTTAATAAGACTGAAGACAAGACTAATGAAAGTAGGGAAAGTAAATAAAAATAAAAAGACTTGAAGATTTAAAATGGACTTGGTGTCTGTGCAGCCTGTTATTTGTAAAAGCAGAGTCACCTAGCCTGTAATTGTAAGATCCTCATTCTTCCTTAGTCTTTAAGGATGAATGCAGCACCTCAGGCATTTCTCTTTTTTGTGAATTGAGGCTTTAAACAGTCTTAAATTTTATACTTTCAGGAAATGGCCACACCATTTGGTGTGTTTTGAGGACTAAGTATATGTAATGAAAATGATCTGACTGCAATTTGTGGCTCATAGACTAGGGAAGCTTGAGATCTACTTCTGCAGTGCTTACAAGTGTTAAGAATCTGGTCGTTAGCAACTCAGCAATTTGTATATTAGAGAAATAATTTGTAGTGCTCTGAGTGAATCATAGGAGGACAGTGAGCTTGCATATATTCGTGCTACTCCGGTGTTGCATTTTATCTTCACATGAGCAGATTTTTCTTGTTGAGTGTTAAAATATGTTTTCAGAAAGAAATTGCGTAAACGTTCTTAGGATAAGGACAATTTCAGTTTCAGATATACTCCTCTCTTCTTTATAAGTGAGTAAATTTAATTGGAAGAAAAGACAAACCTAACATTTTAACTAGAAGCACTCATAATATTATTACTTTTTAAAAGGCACTGCTATAATGAAGTGGCTTGAAATTACTGAGTGGATAGATTGGGAAGCTTGTTCATTTTAATGGCTGAATAGCAGTATGCTTAATTTAATCTGATTTCCAGGATGTACTTCAATATTTGACTGAACAGTGCAAAGGGAAACTTTTTATATTTAGTATGACATGGCCTCATAAGTAACCAGCCCATGCAGTCTGGTACTTGAAACATTTAAGTGCTCAAAAGTTTTGAATCACAGGCAAGATACCTGAATTTAACCCTTAAATGAAGAAAAAGAGCAGATGTGACCATCTGTTCTTCAGATGTTCTTCTTTTCTCTTCCCCTCTTTTTCCTGTGGGATCTCTGAGCGACATGGGAATTTAGTTGCATCATAAGCACTAATGTGAACTCAAGGAGAGGGTGAATTTTTCTACTGTTGATGTGTTCAGTGCCTTTCTTGCATTCACCATGCTTTTCAGTTTTAATTTGCACCAGTGTTGGTTTAAGATCAAAATCAGTCCTAACCTTTTCAGGTTTAAATGAAATCTACTGCAAGAGCTTACAAGTGGAGCAAGCATATGTAAAATCATTGAAGATTTAAAAACAAACAAACCCACCTCCTATTCTACCTGCATAACAGTGATTTATCTATTTGAGAGCTGCTCATTGGTAGCTAGGTGTTTTTATGCACGTGTCTGTTGAGAAAATCTAATAGATAATTTTGAATTGTTGTTGGGAGAATGTTGAACTGGAATGATTTCTATTTTTTACACTGGTTTCTGGTTTCCATTAAGTTTAATAGTTATCATCACAAAACCACTACATAATTTTTAATCTCTATATTCAAACTGACCATGGGCATCAGCTTCACTATGTTCTCAACTTCTTTGCTAATTTTTCCATTAGAAATTAAAGCTATTGTAAGGTCTTTCAAAGAGGATTTTCTCACCGATACGTACCCTGATGATTAAATTCAGCATTCACCAAGAGGTTGGTTATCTAGATTGCAGTATGTCTGCTTGATTCAGATGGGGAATGTGAATCAGGATCTGAATGCATCTTCTATAATGAAAATTTTCTTAATGTCCTATCTTTCTTAGCTGATTGCTATTGTATGGCTTAACTTGAGTGACCCATGTGAAGACAGGTATAGTGCTGCCATAATCCATCAGTAGTTTTTAAGCATTTTTGCATGTTTGCAAGAAGGGAAAGTTGAGAAACAGGATTTTTTAAGGCCAAAAAGCACCTTACCTAGTAAATAACAGGGCTGGAAGTTTGTGCGTCATGTGTTTTGTGTTGTTTTTACTGATTTAGGTGGTCTAAAATTGTCTGCAATGCATGTGCCTGCAACTTCTTAGCAACAGCCTCAAGAAGCTGCTCTGTTTAGGCACAGCAGGCTTTCTTCTCACAGGCCATGTTTCAACTTTATTCCCAAATTTGACTATCATCAGTGGAGTGTTCCAGATGGGTTTTGCCATGGTGGGTCCATTTATTGGACCATGTGTGTTTTGCGAAGTCAGTGGCCATCTTGTGTAAGTGAGAATTATCTCTGTTGTCCCCAGGTGGAACTGCAGATCTTTGATCCAGCATAGGTTTAATTTATGGGATGGCCAGTAAGGTTGCAGAAAACTTTAAAATGAGTACGTGATCAAAACTCATGACTAAAGTAGTTTTGCACAAACAGCACTAGGGATATTGCATACTACTACACACCCAAAATGTTATTTGCTACTTTTCTGTATTGATGTAATGGAACAGATAGTATATACTATATATACTGTTCTTGCCTTGTAGATGGATAGTCCTGATAAAATAAGAATATGTTGTTTTTTATTAGTTATTGTGTGTAAATATGCTGCAGCCATAAACAGTGTAAAGTAAACCTTTAAAAGTATTTTCCCTAATGTAACACGATCTGTCCTGCCATTCCAAAATGTGTATACCTTTGCCCCCTGAGATCTCCACAGGTACAAGAAATATTTAGTGTGTCTGCATGTGAATGGTAGGGACAGCAGAATATTAAAACTTTAAATGCAGGTCCCAAAGTTAATTCTCATGAAAACCTTCCTGTTCTTGATGTTTTCTCCCTTGAGCTGTCATCCCTGGAGAAATCAGACTAAAATTGTATGCTGTCAGATAGAGCAGCATCCTTCCTGTCAAAGCTGGTTTTACAGTACAGGGTTTACTGAACTGACTGCCACATCACCAGTTTTCCAGGAGGAAGTTATTTAAAGAAATTAGTATTTTCCTGAAACTGTAAGGTTAATACAGACTCTGACCCATGTTCAAATTCTGCTGTGCTTATTGTTTGAGAGGTTTCTTGGACAGGCGAGACGCTGGAGCTAAGCCCACAAGTAGTCAGAGCTTGTTATCAATACGCAGAACATTTCCAACATTTTTAAAATGTCAGTTGTCCAACCTAGAGCTGTAACATTCATGTGAATGCCAAACCAATTGAACCATATGAAGACTACTTCTTAATTTTGCTGGGCACCTTCTCTTTATTTCAATCACTATTTTAGCCTTAATTATTTGATATGAAATGAATACAAAACACAATGAGATTACTGCATTTAGAGATCCCTAAAAGAAGAATAGATGAATTAAGTAAGAGATAGTGATAAGCCTTGTTATTCTTTTGGAGCCTTTCAGTTAAACCAGTTCAGTGCAGACCTGTTAGAGCTGGAGGATGTAAAATGTACAGGTGGATGAACTGTCAGTTTTCAGCATCAGTTACAGTTCTCCTGATCCCTTGTAATGTCTTTCATTTACAAGCAAGGCAAAACTTTAACATTTTCTGCGTGCTTTGCTGTTGAAAACTTTTTGCATCTACTAGGGTGACTTTCACACTAATCAGGCGTTAGGTGTCAGCCTCCTTTTACTGTTAAGAAAATGGAATGTTTGAAGATCGTTGGCTTGTGTGTGAAATTAAATTGTTTTATTATTTTCCCAAAAGAATAATATGTTAAACTCGTAGCAGCATAGCTAGACTATAGCCTGTGGGTCCTGACCTACTTTTTGACTCTACAGAGCCTGAAATACCTTGCTATATATGATGCAAAGTCACTGTATGATTAGAAATTATACTAAATTGTATGGGTTTGGTATTCTGGATTAAAAATTTACTTAGATACATTATAGTAAGTAAAGATTTTGATATATTGCAAAATGAACTTGATGTTTCTTTTTAGTTTCCTTTCTCTCATTGCTTTTCCTTTATTATTGTTATACATTAATACATGCATTTTTAAAAAACAGACTTAATACCTCAGTATGTAAAATACTGGAAATATATGAAAACCCTAGGTTTTTTCTGCACTTTCTGTGATCCAGTTATGATAATGATACGTATTTCAAACCCAACTTGAACGAAAATAAATTATGCCTGAAGTTTCAGTGTCTTGGAAAATCAAAACTCTTGTGCCTGTTTTTTCCACTTCTGTAATTAAATAGTTCTATTCCCACACTTGGTGAGTAGAAATAATTTTGGTTGTATGGTAAATGAAGACTTTTAATATTTTCTTTCTCTCTCTTTTTTTTTTTTTTTCCTCACTTTCCCTCCTGATAGATTTTTGCTTATGAATGGGTTCAGTCTCTTGCCAGTGAGATCATCTACTGTATGTAAGGTTAACATGTTCTGGTCATGAAGTCTGAAATTTTAAACCCAATGTTATTCCTCTGAGCTACACTTATGGTTTTTGAACACTGCTACAACCCTTGAAGCTGTTGCCGTTAGTGCAAGAAGTTTTCCACAGGAATAGAGAGGTTATTTTTTCTTGCCCTTCTCTGCATTCCTGAATTGAGAGAAAAATAAGTTTCAAGAAATATGAGAAATCTGGACGGGTATTTTGAGAATCTTTTACTGATGGGCTTGCTACTTTTTTATCCCTTATCTTTAAATTGAAGCCATTTTAAGGTGTGAGTGTAGATTCTCATGAGTGTAGTCCCTGGTCTGTGGATGAAGTGTCAGAGATATAAATGTGGCTGTTGTGCAAGTGACTTACAGCATAGCCATGGCACTAAATTTACAGAATTTTGCAAATTATGTGATGTCTGATGATGCATTATTAATGTAGTTAATGATGATGATAGTTAAAATATGGGGGAAAAGACAAAGCAAAGAATCCAAACCTGATTAAAATAAAAATGTGTTTAATATCTTCTTGGAGAATGTTTTGATAAATTGACTAAAGAGGTGAAAATTGCAGCAGGTACTGCTGAGAAAATAATTCTAGATTTGTTAAATTTTAAAGCAGTGAGAAAATATCCTAAGGAATCCTGAAATATAGAAGTTCTAAAGGTGGAAGAAATATCACACAGTTTCTGTTTTTGTTACCCTGAACCTCAAATGTTATAGACAGTCTTACAACAGTCATTGAGCTTCTAAGAAATAGGACAGAAGCAGAGGATGGTTTAAGCTGTTTAAGACACTATCTTTGGCCACAATCCCACCTTAGAGAATCCCTGACAGATTTCCCATGTGTTATTCTCTTCCCTTTCTAAGTCTTGATGAGGATAAAAAGGATAGTACAACCATCTTCTGTAGAGCATTTATTTCTGACTATTTTGCATTGCAGACAGAAAATAAAAATGAATGAGCTTTTTGTGAAGGGGTGTGTGTGCACCTCTTCTAATCCTTAACATCTGCTGGGGATGTGTAGAGCCATGCTGGACATCTAGGGATTTGATAAAGCCCTGATGAAAACCTCTGAGTTTTGTGGGATATCTTTACTTTGTGAAACTAGGAGAATATAGACTGTCCTTCAGAATTCTGCCTGAAGTGTCAAACTAGCAATATCTCAGCATCTGATGATCAATAGAATTGTCCTCTTTTTTCCCCAGTGAAAAAGTTTTGTGCTATGCTGAGATATAGTTAAAGTGCATAAATCAGCTGATCTTAAATTCATATTAGTATGATGCATAAGAAAAAGACACTCAATTTTGACTGTTTTGGTCAATATATTTGGACAGATCTTTTAGCTTCTCTGCGTTGGATTAGCTCCACTGAATTCATTAGAACGATGTTGATTTACATAGAGCTATATCTCAGTAGCTCTATTTTCTTCTCTTGTCTCTTGTTTGCAGGGTTTTTTTTATATTGTTGTAATTGAAGGATTCATTGTGCTGACAGAAACTAGTTTTAAAGGAATGTGAAATTTCTAGTGTCTGTAGTTTGCAGAGGCAGTCTCATTCTGTAAATCCACAGACTTATAAATAGAAGCCTCCATGGCATTTGTGTTCCTAATCGTTTAGGATCTATAACAACAATAAAATATAACAAAACCCCTAAGCACTTAAAAAACAAAAAAAACCCAAAACAAACCAAAAAACAAAACAACAGTTTTTGTTGGTCATTAATATGATTTATAGAGTCCATATTATAAACACGTATAGAGACCATGATGTCCTTGGTTGAAGTCACTCTTTCATTTCTTGTACATGACTGTGGAATCTGAGAATTATTTGATAATCTGGGCTCTGTGCTGGCAAATGTGTGCTGCTATACTGTTGTATACGTGCATGCAGGCAGACATGGTTTCATTATTCTGTGTAGAGGGTCCTTTTGTTCTTAAACAAGAAAAATAATACCTGCCAATGGGAATTGACTGCACATATTTAATTTAATAGTTTAATTGCTATTGGAGGGTAATGTATTGTCCTTTCAGTGCTAGAATTAAACTGTATCTGCTGCACTTTAAGCTGAGGAAGGAACAGTAAAAAAAAAAGCAAAGCATTCAGCTATAACTAACTGAACAATAATTTTAGACACTATATAAGGTACATACATATCCTATATATTTATGTTTGCGCCAAAACAAATACTATAGATGTAAATAAAGTTAAAAAAAAAGAACCTTGGAGCCCTTATAAATGTTGTGTTCCGAAGTTTTCATTGCACTGTGCAATCAATTTTCATATTTCTCATTACTTCAAGCTTATCCCCTTTATCATTAAAAAAAAAATGAAATTGAGAAGTGCCACTGAATGAGGGTGTCTTGAACAGCTGTGTATAAGCAGGTGTGAATTTACTTCATTTTTCAGACTCTTCCTCTTTAAGAAGCAAAAGTGCTCCTTGCAATAATACAATCAGGCTTTGTGAAATGACCATAACATTGATCTTGGCTATCATTTTCTATATTAAATATGATGCAGAGATAAAAGCCAAAGTAGGGGGGGGGGAAATGTGTTCCCACAAAATATGTTGCAAGTGAATTTCTGTAAAATTACTTTATCATAGTAGAATACCAAAGAATTTCTGCTTTGCTCAAAGCCAATTCTCTTAAACAGCGATTGTCTAGAAAAGTTAATGGGTGGGTGCCTATGAAGTTTTACAAAAATGATGTGTTTACAAAAAACAGTAAGACATTTTTTTCTCTGTTTCTTTTATAAACCTGGCTCTTTATTTTAATGCCATCAATAACCAGAGTCTATTTTGCCTGATAAACCCTTTTGTAGGATTTATAATAATAAAAGATAGACATGTTTAACACAGACTAAGAGACAATGCATGACAGAAAATTGTAGTGCATGTGTTGATGGTTTAAAGTATGAACCTGCAAAGTGCACAACATCCCTCAAGTTTGTGCCTTCAAGAGGAAGTTGAATGTGTTAACAAAGACATTCAGTACTTCAGGAGATAAGGCTCTTGAACTATATACATTTTAAAATTATGAATTATTTTTTAAGAAGATATATTCTTTTGCAAATTGAATCTGCAGAAAAGATCTGAAAGTAGCCAGGGATGTTTTGTTGATAGAATTGTTTGAATAGTTTGACAGATTTATTTTTTTTTTCAATAGAATCAAATTACAGATTTAACCAATTTAATTTCTATTTTCTAAGTAAGTCCCATTTCACATAATGTATTCAAAGAAAGAAAAAAACACTTCTTTAAAGATGGTTCTTATTTTGATAAAATTATTTGCTTTCATATTTTTTTACTGAGAAATCTTGACATTTTGTTGTATGTCTACAACAAAAAAGATCTTTTCTGTGCTGTTACTAGTTTCAAGTGCTTTCCCCAATACTTACAAAGGTAGGGCAAAATTCTAGGGAGAATGCCGAAAGAAAGATTAGTTGTTTTGATCATTTCTGTTCTATTGCAAGCAGACCCATTTCTTTGGGCTTCTTTTCGCTTTGAGATTAAGTACTTAGGAAAAATACAGAAACTGTAGATGGTAGATACTTCGTAGGCAAAAAAACAACTGAATATGAAAATATTTTATCCAACTGGTTAAAGTACTTCAGGAAGAAACCAGAATTTCCAAGTAACTTGCACCAGCATGACTCACCCAAATGTTTACTGGTCTTGTAGAATGGATCACTCTTATATAAAAGAGAACAGTGAAGGCATTTAAACAGCCTTTGTAAATACACTGAAGCTGGTTCTTGTGTTAACTGCAATTTTATGCAAAATAATAAAGTTGGAGTTAAAGCAGTATCTCCAGATTCAGAATTGGACTTAAAACATTCAATTAAGCAAAATTTCTAAGGAAGCTTACAGAAGTGCTTGTATTATTATTATCATCGTCATAATCATCATTATTATTACTTCGACTGCTACTACCACATATCTGTCAGGCAGTCTGTTACCCCATCTCTTTTCCAGTTTATGTCAAATGTTTATCCAGGTACAGAGTCTCTAGGATGAAAGTGGGCACCTCTGCCAGTCCTGCTGATGTTACTGAGAGTTCAGAGTGGGGATCTAGGTAGAACTGATACTTCTGTACCCTTCTGTTTAAGGTACACTGGTGGTTCCATTTTCTTAATTTTATTATGAGTATTTTGGAAAGCTGACTCATATACACTTGTGTTTACTTAATAAATGATATAGGACGTTGAATTTGCCCTCTGTGGAAATAAATCAGCATTTGCAGCATTCTGGCGTTAACATTTACTAGTACTTTGTTGTTGTATTTTATAGACTTTGTCATTTGTTTGTCAGGGTTTAAATACCTAGTACCGTGATGGATGGGTGTTGTCCATCTCTGGCTCACTGAATTTTTGTTGCCTATCACTGAATTTTTGTGAGCAAATTTTTTCACTCCATCACTCCCGGAAGTGAGCATGTTGATTGCATCAGAGAAACTAATTGGAGTCTTGATTGTACACGATATCAAAATAAATCTTCATTTTCTTAATGGATTACGTTAAAAACAAGTCCTTCTCATGTAACACATGAAGGTGAACAGTTGTTCCTGTATTTGTTCAACAGCAGCAACAGAGGAAAATAGGAATTTATTCACACTAGGTATTCAGGTATATGCTGCCAAGCTTGAAAGTAAGTTCAAATTCTGGATCCACTTTTCTACTGGGGAAAAAAAGCTGAAACAAACGAGCTGGATCTGCAGTGACCACAACATCAGTATATGTGACAAGCCAGAGCAGTAGGAGAGGGTTCAGAAATACTGCCATGATGCAATAAGACAAATGCTTAAACTGCAGGTATATGCAGCTATCCAATACATAACATAAGCTGCTCTCCGTTCATAACACTTCTAATTTTAAATTTAGTATCGTTGATGCTCTTTAGTCTAAATTTAGTGACTAGGCACTAGTTTATGATGTTTAGATGTATCTCAGTGGAACAAGAGACTGTTTCACTGTATATCTGTGTACTTCATGTCTGTGTCACTAATTACTAGCATTTCTTTGTGTTACTAGTGTGGGTTTTTCCCTAATACATATGATGGTCATTAATATTTTGACCCCAATGATGATAATGAACCATTAGATAAATGCATCAACAAGCAAATTTCGCTCGTAACTTATTCATACATTGATACATGAGAAGAAATTCAGGAAGGTACTGTAAGAGTCATCATATACTATGACAGCTAATTAATAGCAAAACCAGATTTAGATTTTTTTGAAGTTTAAAGTACCTTTCAGCTAAAAGGAACCCAGACTGCTCCTTGCAAAATTAGGACTTTGGACCATATGCTCAAAGAATTGCATTTTTCAATGGACAGTCTCTGAAACTGTAGAACTTCATCATCTCCAAATATTTTGTTTGGTTTATAGGTATTGTATTATATTGCTATATTTTAGTCTTTGCTTAAAGAAGAGTATGAGAAATAGTTTGTGTAATCAGATAGCTGCTATTTTAGAGAAGGTGTTTTACGTTATATTTCTCTGAGCTAGGTAGCAGTTAGGGGAAAGACACCTAAAAAGTATAACTTCCATTGTGGTGGGTGGGTTTGTCAACTGTTGCCCACAGCTGAAAAACTAAATTGATAATAAATGCTACTGCTTAATTTGCTATTCTGACTTTTATGTGCAAATAAGTTGTGATGATTGTTTACGCAGTCAGGCAGAACAAGCCTGTTGAGGTCAATGTTACTTTCAGATGAAGGTGTGCTAGAGCTTCGTGCTGCATGCCAGGCAGACACTGTGGTTTAGTTTTCATAAACACTGGCCCTGGCAGCCTTTTTCCTTAAAATGAACAAGCCAACAAACAAAATAATGCCTGTTTTGGGTAACATTCTATTTAGATTTAAAATTATCAATTAATTTTGTAACAGAAGAAGATGTTTTTCAAGATTTCCTTCTCAAACAAGGTCATAATGTTGGCTTTTACATATTTCTTTAGAAATTAAACTCTGACAATAAATAATAGGCATATTAGACACACCACAGTAAATGTACCTGATTATCAACACACAAACAAAAAACTGCTTGACTGGTTGAACAGAATTCTGAGGATTTTTGTTAGAAGTCTGATGAGATCTTGTGCTGTTCTCTTCTTTCCCATTCACATTGTTAGCTTTCCCCGCAATTGTCTGCCACATTAGGGGAGGTGCAGGTGAGATTGCTTGAGATTTTAATTGCTGATTCACACTTCCCAACTTAAAATACTAATTTCCTCAAAATTATTATTTTTAGGTTTATGTATTTCCTGGGATGTTGCACTGCTTGTAATTGCTTATGAAGTGTTTAACTTTACTTGTAATAAAGTATAAAACTTAATCCCTTGACATTAAATTAAATCCCTTTAATCTCCTGACATTAGGCCATAGTTGTGATTGGTGAAGCATCAAGATAATCTTTGCAGCATTTCTGGCCTCTGATTTGTCTGGTCTGCTAAACTATTGACTATATTCTTTTTAACATGTTGTATGCATTAGCAAATCAATGTGGCAGAGCAGATGGAAGCTTTTAAACTGGTATGATCTTTGTGACCAGAATGTTTAGTTTTGAGGTCTTCTATACTGAACTAACAAGAAATGTAGCATTGGACAACCTTGGCTTATGCAAATACTTATTTTCATATACCTGTTTGTAGTATTTTATATTTATTTTGCTTTTCAACAAGAAATATACATTTATGTTGTATTAGTAATTAGAAAAAATCTTTATTTTGTTTGCTTGATTAAAGGCTTGGGAGGAAAATGCCTTGTCCATTGCAGACAGAAACAGCTTGTTTTTTACTAGGTTACATCCTAATTTTGCGCTGCATAACTTTCTTGATAGCATTTTGGGTTTTGAAGCATATCAATGGATTGTACCTCAAAACTTTGTCAATATTGATTTTTCTAATGCATCTATTATGTTAAATAGATCAATAGTTAGCAGATCAATTGAGGTCAGGTATAGAGAATATGATGAAGCTTCTCCATGCGGCGATGGCTACCTAAGAGATTAGATAGGCAGGGAAAAACTGCAGGTGAAGTGATGGCAGAATACGGTAATACCAACAGGAAGAAAGGGAGGAATGAGAGGTGATAATTAACACTGCCAAGTTACAGAGGCATGTTCATGTTTTATTTCGTACAGCTTGCAGGGATTACAATATTCTGCATGTTTTTTCTAGTGATCTCAGCATTAGGCTCTGGCTCTCTAGAATGTTCAGACAAGATTAAAACCCCCTTTACTAGGTAGTGCAATTGGCAGTGGTTGTGGTGACATCCAGTTTCTTCCCGTCACTGAAAATTATGTGCCTGCATGGCTCACTGTTTTGAATGGTGCTTTGTACACTGTTGGTGGTACACACAGTATAAGTTGAGGACCCTTTGGGGTTAAATGCAACAGCCCTGAAGTTCCAGAATTAGTGAACTCTCTATAACTTTACATAACTTTTTTATGCTGGCCAGCTATGTCCAGATTTTAGGCAAGCATGTTGTGAATTTACCACTGGGACCTTTATGTTACATTTTCTGTGTTTTGAGTATAACATTGTGGAAGAAAATTGGTAAGTACTTTGATTTGTTATGAAGGACATTGCTTCTGTTTCCATTTTGGAAGAGTATTAAACATAGCTTTGTAGTTTTTAATCAGCAATGACTTAAAATAATAATGGAAACGTCTATATTATTTGTTTGCAAAAGCTGAAAGAAAAAAATAACCAACTGAACAGGTGACCAACTGAGATGCAACATGTGACAGTAGTTATTAACACTCACAGACGTTATAACTACAGACCAGATGACTGAATGGAGCAAAAAAATTTATACATAGTTTTGAATGCTAGTCTGTGAAATTAGTGAAAACCTTAACTATAATGTAATGTTTTAAATAGCAGCACACTAAGGAAAGAAATAAGCCATTGTCCCTTTTAAACAGATTGAGAGATGTTATTTAACAAAATAAATTAAGTCAATTGCTGCTCTGCTTAGTAACATAATAAAAATAAACATAAGACATTTTGAAATTGAACTAGTTAATAATATCATCTTATTAGAATTTGCGTTATAACCAAATTAAATTAGTTTAATGGGGAAATGTAATAGTACTCTCTAGATTTTTTCCTGTTAAGTTAACTTTGTATACTTTAATGAATACCTTAATTAGGCACCTTTATTGATGCAGACATTTCAGAAATAATATTTGGTTCTATATTCTCCTTCACACACCAGCATCCATTAAAATAAAAGTAATCTCGTAATGACTAAAGGGCAATTATTTTGAAAACTTCCTGTGCCTGCTGAAGGGACTTTGATGCAATGGTTCATCTGTCTGCGTGCAGGGATGTTATGACTTCCGTAGGCATATAACTGTACTGTTTATTTGTTATTAATTAATGTGATTGAAAGTTCTTTAAGCATATTGCCAGTGGTCTTACACTGTATATGTGGTAAGTGTGTGTATTCCTAAAATAAGATGAAAATCTGTTGGAGTTGGTTGTTTTAATCAGCTGTTATGGTATATCAGATGTAGAATATGAGGCTATCAAATGATTGCAATCTGTGCGCTATGAAGGGAAAATTGATTGAGTGACTGAATAGATCTGAACACATTCTGTCAAAAGAAGCAACCATATGCCACGAGTGTAGTGATTTATGGCGTGGGGTTTGTGGACTTGGGGGGTTATGCTTTGGCAGCAGTAAATGTGAGTTGGCTTTAAATATCCTTTAATGGTAGGAGAACTGTACAGTCATGCAGCCTAAAGCAGTTAACTGCCATCATGTCTTTCCTCAGTTAAGAGCCAGTAATGAGGTGTATGCATATCATGAAACACACGTCATGTATGTTTTCAACATTCAAGCTGATAGGAGGGCATTAAGGTCCAGTGGAACACGCTAAGCAGTAGCAAATGAAATGGGCAGGGTGAGGGAGGTGCAACATGATACATCTGAGGCAAGGGGTTAATTGTAGATGAGTTTTGGTCTAATAAGGATGTAGTTTCATAATTAAGTCAGTGAAAGTACCCCCCACCCCCCATTAGGACTGTGTGGGATAATCACTTGAAGGCGAGAATAGGATACTTCTTGGAGGAGATGGGAATGTTAAAGCTGTCTGGATGGCTCCAGAAACTTCAAAGAGAAGACTAGTCATAAAAGTCAATACTTTCCAAGCTGGTGAGAGAAAAGGGGTAAGTGCAAATCAAAATCTACATAAGAAAGCAGATCATGGAGTACTTCCAGTTGTATTTTCTGATGGGAACTTTCCAGGAGGACCTCTATCCTCTGGGTGACTTTCTTGACAGAGATTTGTGAAAAAGCATAATCTGAGGTACAAGGAAGTCACAAAGATTGAAAAAAAGAGTCTTATTTTTTCCCCCCATAATCTCCATAAGGGATCTCAGTTCTCCGTCTCTGAAGTTTAGTGTTGTCTTCTAGTCTACTGTGAAAATGGTTTTTCTTTGGAGGATAAATACCTTCAAAATGAGATGGTGCTCATTTCCAGGTGTTTTGTTCATTTTGGAAACTTTGCATTTGCAGGAAGTCAATGTTCAAATAATTTGGCGTGATTTATGAAGTGTTTTTATCCTTCAAATCTGACGTACCTGCAAAGAATCATATGTTGCCCACATGTCGTTTCTATTTCTGAAAGCCACTTAAAACAGCCCTCAAAAGTAGCACCTTTACATACCTGCAGTGAATGAGGTTTCCTTTCTCTGTCATACCTGTGATTTACCGATTCCTACTGTGGTTTAGAAAAGCTAGGTGAAGCGAGCTGTCTTGTAGTAATGATAAAAGGAAGAAAGAAATAGAAATACCTCCTACAAGACCTTGAAAAATGCATCAGTATATTGTGGTAAGAGTCTCAAATAACATAGTGATGTTATTTCTAAAGTGTTATTAGAAAATACTGTGATATTGCTGTAAAAATACTTTATAATTCAGATTTCAGGACAATGCTGCAGAAATATTTCACTTGCATTAATTATCTGTAGTCATGCGAAATTTCTAAATATGAGATACTATAATCCTTTTACTTAGTTTTTAATTTACAGTATTGCTTCTTGACATTAAGCTGTTAAACCCATGTATTATAAGTTCAGAATAACTTCTTTTATGTTCTGGCACTAAGCTAGAGTTCTTGCCTTGTCTACTAATGTTGAATAATGGAAAATAATTAACTTTTAATTTAAAGTGTTGTTTTTTATTATGTGACAGTATTAGTTATAATATGGATTTCAAAAGACATTTTTAAGTGCAGGCACAAATCAATTATACACAAAGAATAAATTATATCTACTGTAGAAAGTGATATTTATTTGAAAAGCTGGTTTGTAAAGTGGAGTGTCATTACTGTCCTACACTTGTATGTTGTGTGTATGTGTTGAACACAAAGATACACCAGATAGTTGTGGTGTTGTTCATAGTGATCTCAACAGGCTGCAGAAATGGGCAAACAAGAACGTTACAAAGTTCACCAAAAGGGAATGTGAAGTCCTGTACCTGGGGAGGGATAATCCCATGCACCTGTACGGGCTGGGGGCTGACTGGCTGGCAAGCAGCTTTGCAGAAAGGTACCTAGGGGTGTCTTGCTGGACAAGTGGTCCATGGGCCAGCAATCTGCCCTTGTGGTTGGGGTAGCCAACAGCGTCCTCAGCTGTGTTCGGAAGAGCATTGCCAGCAGGTCAAGGTCCCCTCTATTCACATCTGGTGTGCTGTGTCTGGTTTTGTCGTATGAAGAGAGGCTGAAAAAGCTGAGATTGTTTAGCCTCAAAAAAAGAAGGGTCTAGAGGGTTCTTGTTTATGTATGTAAATAGCAAATTGGGTAAAGATGGGGGTGGCAAGAGGCAGTGGGACTAACCCAAAATACAAGAAAATCCATTTAAACATAAGATAGAACTTTTATTTTGGGGTGAGAATGGTCAAGCACTGGAGCAAGTTGCTTAGAGAGACTGCTCTCTCTGTTTTTAGGCACAGTCAGAGCCTGACAGTACATGTTGTATTTAGGGCTCTTAGCTTGGATTCAAATGTTTCAGTAACATCTTGAGACACCATGGACAACAAATGGAAAGAACCCATCTGCTCTTGGGTGAGGACAGAGCTACATGGAGAATGCCTGTTCTTGTGCACTTTTCCCTGTGAGGCCTTAGAGATGAGCTAGTAGTTGTCATTTGTGACTTCTAATGTTTTTTTTTCAAGGATTGTGAGTTAAATAGTGTTAAAAATAGTATTTTAAATGTAATGCTTTTGATGCCTTCTGTTAGAAACAGAAATCTAGTGGTGGTCACTATAAATTTAATGCTTTTAACTGCCATTTATGAGTGTCATGGGCAAACTAACTCTGAATTTAAATCACAGTTATTGAAAGGTTTGAATGGGAAATCTCATTATCAAATAGAAAATGATTTATGAACAACTAAAGGAGTATAATTTCTTTCATTATCTTTATTTTCCAGGACAGAGAATAAAAAGGTCAAATTACTTGTCTTTGGTTCTATTTTTATTTTTCTTCTCCTATTAGTGATGCACCAAAACCCCCATTTTTTTTGCAGATTTTGTATATATTTTTGTCCTTACTTGTTGAAAAAGGGGGTTCCTATGTTAAGATCAGTGCTTTTTCCTTGTTTAATAGTTATCATAGTGAACTATTGTATGCATTCAAATTGCTTGAGATCAGTACAGAACATTAATAACCCATAAATTTAGAGAGCCGTTTTTCATGAAAACAGAATGTCCAAAATCTGTAACATTATTCCATGTTAGAAAAGAGGATTTATATAAGTCTAATGCAGAGTACATCTGAAATGTTTTTTTCCTATAGCAATCAATATTTTGTCTGCAGTGTCGCTTTTCTCTGCAGATCTGTTGACAACAGTTTCTTTTGTGGTGTTTTGCGTTGTTATTACCACTGAAACAGCTCACCTGGTTGTTTTTTTTTTTTTAGACTAGGGAAGGGCAGTGATTTAACAGCAACATTTTGACTCCCTGTGAATATCATTGCATGAACCAATGATTAGACTGTCAGGAGCCATGTCCCACTGTTGTATCTATGCTGTTGTAGTTGTGATGGTATTACTTTAGGGGAAAAAAAGATTAATGCATCTCCATCCAAAGACAATTTAATCTTTGAATTACATAATAAGTCAGGCAAATTCACCAAGCAGTATTTTTTCACCAGAGTAGATTTTTTCTATTGAGCAACAGAAGTTAATTTTCATTCTTACTGAGCTTTAAAATGAAATAGTTACTTTGTGTGTGTCTTTATATATATATATATGTATGTATGTATGTATGTTTGTGTGGTGTTTATAGGAATTTGAGAAATGGAAAAAACATATCATATGTGAATAGGATCAGTTCTATATTAAATACTTCCATATTTGACCCTTCAGATATGAAGGTTTGTGTGTTTCAATCCACACGTAAAAATACAGCAAACTGTAGACAATAGTAGTTGTTCATTACAACCTGTACCTTTCTTGGGAAGGATGCTTGATAACGGGTATGGGTTCCACAGAGGGAATGCTTGACATGAATCCAGTAGAAAAATAAAGGGCTGGGTTGCAGTCTTACAGAGTTTCTTTAAGCTGTATCAGCCCACAGGACTGTCAGGGAGGAATGATGCTCAGGCTCTCCCACTGCTAGGATAATAGCCCTTCTCCAACACATACTAGATACAAACTAGCTCTTCTCAGCTTTCTCTACTATGTTTGCAGGTATATTCCCAGGAGGAAGTAGCTAAGTTACTTCTGGCAATGGTAACAATCATATATCAACTGCAGTAAGCATAAAAAGTTGTGGCTCTTCATGCACTCATGCAAAAAGTCTTCACACTGTGGCTCAAAAGCAATTTCTTCTGTGAAACTAGGGATTCCCCCGTCTCCCAAAATAATAAAATTCAAATAAGGCAAAGAATCCCTGGCCCCTGATTTTCTGCTGCAGCGTTCTCTGAAATCATTTAAACTTACACACTCCAAGGTCAAACTTGTTATTAAATGCTGTCAGAGCAAAAGCATTTGCTGTGGTGGAAAGACCTTAAAAATAAAAATCCAGGCAATGAAAAATAGGGTCCAACAGTATTATTTAGCAGAAGAAAGTGTTTTGTTCTGTTGTAATGTGAAATAACACTTTGGACGTTTTCAGCAAAGAGGCATGGTGTTTTGAACAAAGATTGAAAACAAAAGTGAAGGTTGTATGCATCTGCTGTCCAGCCCTGTAGTTGAATCGTAACTTTTTGTGAGTCATAACTTCAGTTATTCCTAGGGGTGTTTCATGATAGTTAATATATGATATAATGTTAAAATTTTCATCAAATTGGACAAATCCAAGTGTTTTCAGAGGAAAGTATGATATTGTCTAATAATTCTTCATGTATAGACAATTCTTGGGAGGTAAAAATGTCAGGGCTCTCAGATGGAGGTTCTCTGTGTTCTTAGAAGAGATAAGAGGGGTACAGAGTCATGCCTGCTTGCAGGCACCAGTGATACCAATAAGATCGGAGTGTTCCCCGTCTGTGTAGTGAATAGCTGTATGGTGACTGATTCTCTCGGAACCTTAGTGACCTGTCTAGTATTAGTTGAGGTGAACCCCTTCCAAGTCAGGACAGCAGGACTTCTGACTTGTGAAATGGCACTCAGTCCTCCTTAGAGTTTTTGGATTTTATGTATTTTTATATATGTATTTGAGTGGCTCTGCTAGGGGTGGAGTAAGTTTATAATGAATGGAATGTTAATTTATTTTTTGAAAGTTAAATTTAAACTCAAAGTTAAATCACTTTCTCCTGGTGGCAGCTAAGAGGTCTTTCTGCTATGGTGTGTAGCTGCCTAGTCTAGGAAAGAGAGAATCAGGGAAAGTCGACTAGAGAATGAGGAAACAAGACCTGGTTTGGTGGGGAGGTGTGAAGGTGTTGCTAAGTTTGGTATAGGCAGTCATTTAAGGAGGAGAGAAGT
Source organism: Microhierax caerulescens (assembly GCA_035590215.1). NCBI lineage: Eukaryota > Metazoa > Chordata > Aves > Falconiformes > Falconidae > Microhierax > Microhierax caerulescens. The sequence goes on from JAVJGJ010000034.1 coordinate 19,492,716, forward strand.
CATGCATAGAGAAGTGTGAGGACAGCCAGAACATGCTACAGGAAGAACAGAAGGAAAGAAGGTCAGAAAGGAAAATGTGGCACTGAGGAGGAAGAAGGCATGGGCTCATGGTGAGGAGTCACCATTTGGGAGATACATATTTATCCCAAAGATATTTTTCACCTCCTTCTTCTATGCTTTGTGATTAAGATACTGATGCAGTGTGAGCACTCTGTGGAATACTTGGTAAATTTTATCTAATGTGCTTTTTATTAACTTTGGCAATTGCATGGCTAACCAGCATAGTGCACTGGCCTTGGCTGTTTTATGCCCCCTGTGCTGTGAAAGGAAAGGAACGTGTGCTCTCAGGCCTCGTGTATTTGTCACATCTGACAGCAGGCTTTATAAATGACGGCCAGTTTATTCTAAGTTAATAGATAATATGATCTCTTCTCCCGCTGAATCCTGTTTATGCTTATTCATGTTTCCTGTGATTTGCAATCCTCTTCCAAAACTTTTCCAAAATGGATAGTGACTGTGGAGGTTGGCATGAATGTGAGATGAAGTCTTTGTTGTTGCTTTTTATTCTCAGGCATTAGGTAAATTATAGCTACTCAATTCTGAGGGGAGAAAAGACTTCAGAGTTATTCAAAACACTACACAAGAGTATCTGCTCACTATCCTTGGGAGTCAGTGGGAGCTGACTAAAACACCAGGTCAAAACTGCAAAATGCAGCTTCACTTTGTGTAACACAGACAGCAGTAGTGGAGGTTTGAACCGTTTGTGCTGAATTGTTAATAACTCCAAAAGAGTAAAAGTAAAGAGTTTTCATGATCTGTAAATTGCCATAATATACATTGAATGTCACAGATGGGAAGCAGAATGCCGAGTAGCCTCCGGCTGCAGTGGTGAGGAGAGCTGTAATCTCTTTACCAAGCTTACAAATTGTCAGGGTGTAACCCCAGCCAGTAATTAAGTGCCACGTAGCTGCTTGCTCACTCCCTCTTCACCCAGAAGGCTGAGGAGGAGAAATGGAAGGGAATGTAAAACTTGAGAGTTGAGATAAGAACGATTTAATAATTGAAATAAAATAAAAACAAAAGATAAATTGAAATGTTAACAACAGTTATAATGAAAAGGAGGGAGAGGGGGACAGGAATGAGAGGAGGGGAGAAATGAAAACTAGTGATGCACAATACAGCTGCTCACCACCCACTGCTTGATACCCAGCTGGTCCCCAGGCAACAATCCCCAGCTCCAGCCAACCACACCCCCCATCCCCCCAGTTTATATACCGAGCATGAAATCCCATGGTATGGAATATCCCTTTGGCTAATTCAGGCCAGCTGACCTGGCTGGGTCCCATCCCCATTCCCTGCACCCCTCCAGC